>RZGM01000199.1:0-28027 GCA_027886205.1 Fusarium piperis | reverse complement strand
TATTTTTTATTATAAAATAAAAATACTTTATATATTAAGTATTAATATTAATAAGATTAATATAATTAATATAATTAATCTTTTTATAAGAAATTAATATATTAATAAAGAAATAATAAAAAATTAAGGAAATATAAATAAAGAAATACTTAGAAAAATATAATAATAATAAGATTAAGTAAAGAAAAATATAATTAATAAAATATTATTATATAAGAAATAAGACTAATTATTATAAAAATAATAAAGAAATCCCTTTTTATTATTATAATAAATAAAGGGAAATTAGGGCTTTATTATTAATAAAAAAAAGCTATTATTATTAATAGCCGCTAATTATTTAATAGTATTAAAGAAATAGCTAATATACACTTACTTTTAGCTAAGATATCTAATATAGAGGGAGGGGATAGTTATTATATTACTTTATTTAGATTAATAAAATAATAGACTTATATATTATTAACCTTTTAGCGGGGATATTTAAAGGAATCTTTTATTTTTCGCTATAGCCTCTATTATCTTAGATTTAGTAAGCTTTAGTATAATATAACTATTTTACCTACCTAGCTTTTTATAACCTTAGAGATTATAACTATAATACTTAGGACTAAATTAAGGGGAGTTTAGTCCTCCTGCTTAGTTAGAGGGTTTTATTACTTTTTTCCGCCTAGTATATATTATGCTATAATATAATATATCTTTTCTTTAATATATCTTTAATATATTTTTTTAATATAAGAAATTATACTTTATTAAGAAAATAAAATTTATTAAAACTAAGTTATTTTTAATTAATAAATTTAATTTCTAAATTATAATATATATATTTTAATAATTTAATCTTTAGTTCTTTTATAAAGAATTATTTATAGGTTTTATATTATAATAAGATATTTTTAAGTTATTTTTTTAATATTTTTTTAAGGGGCTTAAGGTTTTTTTTTAATTTATAAAACTATTTTATAATATATATAATTATTCTTTAGTTTTATTATTTCTATTTTTTATAATATTTATATTTTATTTTTATAAATAAAGAAATATCTTATATTTATTTTTACTTAAATTTTTTATTATTAATAAAAATTTAAGATCTTATATTATATTATAAATTATTATTATTATTATTAGGTATCTTATTATAAAATAAAATTACTTAGCTATTTTTTTAATTAATATATTATAAGATACCCTATAGTTACCTTATACCTAGAGGGTCTCTTATAAATAAAATTCTAGAAAAATAAGCTTATATAATATAAGCCTAGGATTTTAATACCCTATAGTATAGCTTATGCGCTATCTATATATACTTACCTAAGCTATATAGGCTTAGATAAGCAAGAAATCAAGGAGTTATAATATAGCCTTAAAAGGCTAATTTAGCTCTCTTTCCTAATTAGGAAGGGTCACGTGACTTCGGACTTAATAGACTTCTTAAAAGCCGATAAGTCTATTAAAGCCGTGCCCCTGCATAAGGGTATTTTCATCTAGGTTTCAGATAACCCTGCTTAAAACCCTAGAACGTTTTATCTATCTTATGCCATTGCTCGGCTTCTAGCTATCCATTGCTAGCATAACATATACCGTTTTAAAGCCCAGAAAACAGGCTATCCGACGGTGTAACTTTGGCCCGGATCGGGCTAATAGATTCCGAGTTATGGTCTATATAAGTCAGAAGTCTTTCCCTTAGAATAGCTCCTTAGATCTTCAAGCAATACAAGCAACAAGAGCACCAATCAGAAGCTGGTCTTCTATATTTTAACCTTATCTTATCTCTATTCCACTTTTCCTCTCTATGATACCTTATCTAGCCAATCAGCTCTTTCTAAGGACCGATTCCACTGCCTATTCACCTCCTATCTCTATCACCTACCCTATAGTCTTTGAAGATTATATATCCCTCATCCTTTAGTCTTTTACAATATCTAAATAAGCTTTATAATACTGCTATGCCTAATACTTTGCCTTAATAAACCTTATTTCATTAAGAATATATTATTAGTTTATAATAATAAGAGTAGCCTACTTCTTATTTTAATAATAATAACTTAACTAATAATACCTAAGTATATCTATAAATATTATATAAAATAGCAATCCCTATATAAATTATCTAGTACATATACCTAATTATTAACTCTAGCGCCGAAGCCTAGTAGTATATAATTATATTAATATGCCCCGCTAATATACTAATGCTATTAAGGCGGAACCTTATAAAAGCTATAGCCTGCTTAAAGTAGATTGGCCTTATATAGCTATTGGACCTAAAGAAGCTCTTAGCGGTCTCGCGACCCTTATTAGACCTTCAGAGGGTCAACTTAGTTGTCTTCGGTTGCTGCGTGGTTAAGCAATAAGTCCTTCTCACCGGCCAATAGCGCATCTTCATCGAGACTCAAGAGCGACGTCTTAAAGGCCTCGTATAACGAATCAAACATAATAACCCTTTGCGACACAAAGACACGGCATTCTTTTCCGCGTTGCGGCAATAAGATATATAGTTATAGGAGCTTCTTTGCTCTATGGAGTAGGTGTAGATGGTAAGCCAGTAAGCGAGTAAAGACGTTGACTTATGAGCTTGCCTATGGATGACTTATGCATTATGAGATAAGGTTATAAGTAGAGGTTTAATAAAAAGTTTATTAAAGTAACCCTAAGCAAAGTCTTATATATAACCTAATAATAATATAATATATAAATATAATAAGTATATAATAAAATTATTAAAAATCTTTATAAGAATTAATTTTATTTTTAAAATAATAATATTTTATTAATTATATTTTTTTTACTTAATTTTATTATTATTTTATTTCTTTAATTATTTTTTTATTTATATTTCTTTAATTTTTTTTAATTTTTTTATTAATATATTAATTTTTAAAAAAAGTTTATTATTTTATTAATTTAAATAAAGTAAAAAGAAAAATAATTAAAGAGATTAATATCTTAATTATATAATACTTAAAATTAAAATAGATATTAAAAAATAAACTAATACTATTAATTACCTCCTTTTATAATAATTATGACGGTCGGGTGTATTCCCAAGGGATAACCCTGGCTGTGCTAGGTTTATATTAGCCGGGGATTAGGCGCGTAGCCTTGAACGTGGTGTAAGTCACGTCTGGTAATGTGCTCAAAGGTATTGAGTGTAACCAAGTTGTATTGATAGCTGAGGTAGCTGGTATATAAAAGAGTGCTAACGAGTGTGTCTATATACTAAGGTGATCTGGCTGGATCATGCTGGCTCATAGAGCGTCAGTTGTGATCCAGCTGTGATCCTGTGGGGGATCATAGATGGATCACGACGGCTTGGCATGATCCGGGCTGATCCTTTTTGATTGGCTGACTGGGTGGGTACGGGTTCTGATCACGTGCTGACAGGATGTGTTGGCCGTGACAATAATAAGCAATATATATATTATTAATATAAAGCTAAAAGAGCTAATAGTTATTAATAAAGGTAAAAAGAGGCTTAATTAAAGTATATATTACTTAAATTATAAGAGCATTACTTATATAAAGCCTATGCCTTAAGAAAACTCTTAAAAGTAAGAAAATATAATATATTAATTTAAAAATAAAAATAAAATAAAAGCCTATAATAAAATCATAGCCTTAGATTAAAAAAAACCCTTAAATATAATTTATAAAGTTATTTATAACCTTATTAATATACTTATAAGCTATAAATATTATATTTATATAATCTTAATAAACCTAACTTAAAATATAAATTACTTAATACTTAATTTTATTTTTATTAAAAAAGTTATAAAAGAGGTAATAAGGGAATAATAAGCTAAAAATAATAAAAAAACCTTAATTAGTAATTATTTTATTTTATACTAAAGCTATAATATAATTACTTAGTAAACTACTTATATAAATAATAAGACTTATATCTACTAGATATAACTAAGAAATAACTATTTATATAATAAGATATTTAATAAATATTATTAAATAAAACCTAGAAGATATTATAATAATAATAAATAAAATAACTTAGCTTACTAATATAATAATAATATATTAATTATATAATACAGATATTATAATTACTTTTAAAAACTTAATAAAAAAACTTATAAAAAATATATAAGTAAAACTAGCTTTTAGTAATTAAGCTATAATTAATAAATATACTTATAATATAATAATAAAAAGCTTTTTATTTAATATTATTATTTAATTATAAAAAGAATTATAAAAAAAACTTTAAGAAGAAAATAAAATTAAGATTATTAAAGTAAAATTAATTACCTTAAGATATATTAATACTCTAAGGATATACTTAGTTATAAATATAGCCTTAGTCTAAGATATTAATAAGCTTTATAATAAAAGCCTAATTTATAAAGTAAAGATTTTTTTATTATAAATTATATAATAAAAAGATCTACCTTAGGTATGCAAGTATGCTCTTATAACAATCGCCTATAGAAACAGTCACTAGATTGAGGTAAGGGCGTCTGACGTGCACTTATCCCAAAAGCCCAAACCTAGTTATCTCCAAGATTGCTAACCCTGATCAGAGTCTTTTTTAGTAAAGAGGCTAAAAAGGGAAGAAGCTCTTAGGGGGATTATTATTATTAACCATTTCTACTTATCATATGATTTTTCCTAATAAGCGAGACGCTCATAAACCTCTCTTTCTTCCCTCCCTTTCTTCTTTAAAGGAAGAAGATTACCATTTTAAACCGCTTACCTTGCTACATCATCTCTATAATGCTAGCTATGCATAGGTGTATTTTATTCCCCGAGCAACTGGTAAACCACTGCAGTATCCCTCTATAACTCAAAAAAATTAATATCTTCTTTACTTTATAGTCTATTTATATAATATTGCGTTAAATAGCATTACTCTTTCTCTTTAAATATCTTCTTTGCGGTGGGATTATGGTTTATTGCTTATATAATCACTATTGGTATCATACCAATAGTGTGACTGACCACTGTGCCATGGGTCCATAACCGCTATTGTAGCAATTACAGAAGGTGCTTCAGTGGCCTATAGGGCATTAATCGCTGTTACAGGGGGGCGGATCGTACCACCTATCCATGCCTACCTACCTATTTTTCATCAGACCTTTGTTTTGTGGGTACTACCACACCAGCCCTCTCTTCTCTTACACACCGCGCGCCTAAGCAGCACAAAGAAGTTTAAGCCATTGGCCAGCGATATGGCGTCTCTAACTGCCAAAGATCTTCTCTATTATCTGCAGGAGGCTCAAGCGGAGGCACAACGTCAAATAGAAGAAGCCGAAAGATACCTAGCCCGCACAAGATTCTATGTCCCTTCACGATCGCCATCGCCGTCACCGGAAGACACTCATATTGACTTTTCCGGCGGTATAACCATCCAAGATATCGAGCTCAATGCGCTGCGAGATGAAATCGAGGGTGCCGAGAAAGCTATGCATTCGGGTCGAGCCGCCGTCGAGAAGCTTGGCAATCTTATCACATCACTGCTTCACCACGTATCGTGCAGATCTCCGCTGCCTAGTGATGCCAACGCCAACGCCAACGCCAACGCCAACGCCGAGCTGGTGACGCGCTTAGCGCTGCCCTCGATCGAGAACAGGGAGAGCACGCGACAGGATGGCGACATAGGCAACGGAACCGATACGAATGTCGATCTCGAACAACGCCCAGTTCACAAGCCTGGCGAGGGCATCATACCAGGGCCAGAGCCCGCCCAGGTAGTTGACGAGCATGCAAACCCAAGCAACTCCAACGCAAACGGCAAGGCGAGCGAGGCTTTGACCGCAGCGACGTCGATCTCCATGTAGAACGAGGACGAGGATGCTGCTGCAAGTCAGGCCACGATCACGCTCACTGCGGAGGACCTCGGACCCAACATGCCAGACACATTATACAAGGTATCGCAGCGAGACGATTTCCACAGCGTTGTCCGGGCGCCTCGGATCGAGGTTGAGAAGTTTGACGAAGAGATCTCGACCTGGATGACGCCAGAATCACGACCGGACGTCAAGTTCAACATGTTCAAGAAACAACAAGGCGACCAGACCGTCCGCGTGTACAGAGATGGCGCCGGGGAGGGGAGGGACATGGAGTGGCCAAGGTTTGGTACTTGCCGCAAGCGGCCAACGGTGGAGGAGGCGGAGCGCATGTTCGAAAGCTTTCTGCTCGATCCGCCACAGGAGGTCGCGTACTACAACGGCGTGATGACATTGAAGCGAGATGATCCATGCCCCCTATATCCCGGAGACGAACTCGCCAACTTCGACGCGGTGACGCACATAAACGAGAAGTACATGCACCTCGGCAAGGCCGGCTCAGCGACAGCCATACACAAGGAGGACATGGGTCTTTGGTCTGCCAACTGCGCGAACTGGGGATTTAAGATGTGGATTCTTGTCGCCGCGGCTGACGAGGCCAAATTAGAGGCATGGGTTCGGCAGAGATGGCTAGAGGAGTGTGAAGTATGCGATCAGTTCGTCCGCCATCTCAACCTGCTCCTTTCGCCACGCGAGCTGCGTGAGGCCGGCATCAAGTTCGATATCATCATCCAGGGACCAGGTGACATGGTCGTGACAAAGAAGGGACAATACCATCTGGTATGGAACATAACAGACAACTTCGCCTGCTCGATCAACCTGAGCCCTCCGGGTGAGAGTCTGAGCATACGGCACACCAAGCTCCGAGTGTGCAACGAGTGCGGCCTCAAGGGTCTCTTGGAGGTAGAAGGTTGCCTAGTTGAGTGGGTGGATAAGTCTGTGCCGTCTCCGGCCGTGGAGGGCTCAGAGCACGCAGCGCCTCCAAAACCGAAAAGGAAGAAAAACAATGATGGCCAGGGTGGTGGGAAAAGGGTCAAACTGCCCACTGGACGCAGCAACGAAGCCGCCGCCGCTAAATCCAGCCTCCCGGCACGCAGGAGCTCGCGCCTGCATGTCGACCGAGAGCGAGATAGTTTCCACGGGGGTTTTGAGGACGAGAGGCTGGTGGTGCCACTGGAGGGTGCCGACGCAGACACCGACCAGGCCAAGCTCGCCGCGGCTGTGTTGAGCGTGTCCGCGATCAAGCAATTCGTCGTTGCAGTGAGATTGCACAACGCAACCGTCCAGAACGAGCACCACGACCTCTTCACCGGCGACGAGAAGCTGAAGGACGCGTGGCAGGGGTACAAGAAGCTAGTGAAGGCCAGGGGCAGCAAGGTCCAAACACGCTACCAGCAGGCGTGTTTCAACAATGCCTATGAGAGGATGAGAGGCGAATCTGGGCGCATGGAGTCCGACGATCGTAAGAATCTCGCCGAATCATTGGGCGTTACATACGACAAAATTGATAACGACAACAAGGCGGGCAGGGCGTGGAAAAGGGTATGTGAGAAGTTCGGACTGGGCCTTCTGGTCTTCATCCCAACCGTTCGCAAAGGGGAAGCGCCATTCGGTGTGGCTGCGGCTACGTATTTGGCGCTTGGTGTGGCCAACCGCCGGAAGGATCGTGAAGCTTTTCAGCAGCTGCTCAATAACGACTACACCAAGAGGATCTGCGCTGCCGGAGAGGCCTTCCTGGAGGCGACGAATGACGGCAGGAAGGCCATGTTTGCCTTCACAGGCAAGGAAGAAGATTTGGACTGGAATCGGATGGGTAAGGACGATATCCTGTCATGGCTTTGTTTGGCCGAGGACTAGCTTTAACACCGAGAACGATGGGTTAATGGCCGGTGCGCATGGGACCCTTGATGGATGAGACTGCCTGTTTGGATCTTAGAAGATGATCTTCAATACCTATACGGACATAGGGGAGATGCTATATCTATAACATCCAAAAATTGATAAGCATCTTTCGTACTATTGCAAAATGCGAGCCGGAATGGGGGAGGGAATAGCGCGATCGTACCTAAGAATTAAGTCAAAATGGTTATCTTTGGTGCGAATAATGTGGCTCTGGCAGGCTTTTTAGTGACTCTCCGACCATGGATCTATGACCAGCCAATCGGGCCTCATCGGCTAGGTTGACCCGGAGCGCTCGACTGATGAGGCATTTGCTTTCGCAGAGAGCTACATGCCTCCAGGAGCTGGCCGGCTCATCGGGCTGTCAGCTTCAGATGGCGACTTGAATCTAGCCTCTGTGACCCCGGACGCGGCATCGCTGGGCGTGTAGCTAGCATCGCCTAAGCCTTATGTTTGATGCGATTCGGCCGAAGACCTTGCGGGAGATGGTGTGTGGGCTTCAGAAATGGCATCCTCGTGCGAACTGCCGGCGGGTGCTTCGTGTTAATGAAACATCAATTTCGATTTCACCATTTAATCACTCCGGATGGTCAGCTCAGGCGGCGCCTTCGTTATGGCCTTCATCAATGGACATACCCTCACCCTAGATCTGGCGTTGCGCAACCTACCAGCAATCATGGAGCTTCTATGGAAGTTTCACACAAGCACCGCACGTCCATGGATGAACACGTATAGCCCTATCGCCACGGTCGAGGATTATCTCTGCTCAGCCAGGGATCAGGCTACGATGACCGACGACGACACGCAACTTATCGAAGCGGTCATCGCCTACGTCAAGGCCTCAGTTGGCAACATAACTTGGACACTTAGCCCCTATCACAATGACTTCCATTGCCACAATATTATTGTTGATAATACGGCTAGACTATGGCCTATTGACTCGGAGAACGTAGATCTGGGCGACCCGATGTGGGATCTGGCATATTTATCTGTTAATCTGGAAATGGAGCCGCTTGGCCTGGCGGAGGTATACGGTAGCACGGAGGAAGACCGGAACAGACTGGGAGCCTACTATCCGCTAGCGATCGCGCATTGTGCCACCTGGTCCATAACCCATGGACAATTGTGGTTTCAATACTACAGAGAGCTCATGGTTCGACTACGGAAGTGCTGGAATAACATCTCCTCTATGCGCGCTTTAGGCCAAGAACAACGTCATTAATACGCATCGTGCGATATAGTAACTGAGAACGGTCTGCAAAAACCTTTTGAGACCAACAGGAATTATATTATGCAAAGCACTACAATGATTGAGAACGTGAGGAGCTTTCGTGAAGAATGAGGCTCTCCAAATACCCGATCGTAGCTCGTTGCGCTCTACTTGGAGATGCCCGCCCCGACTACTTTCCGTGCCATCTCTCTCTGGATTGTGTCAATCAAGAGGCGGGGTTGGTGCAATGGTGTCTATACGTGCGAGCGATGGCCCTCGAGGCCGGCTATGAAAACCGGTATTTCTCTTACCAAAGAGGGCGCTTATTAGGACATTGGCCATCGCATTTTAGCAGCTGATCGCCTTGTGATGCTTTCTTTTGCTATAACTACCTTTATATAAACCGCGCAAATATTTCTCGTAGAGGGAAGTGTTGATGGATGGGGTGTTGTCCTAAGGATTTGATTAGCGTTGTGGATATTCACGGCATGGCCCGCGTCTAGATCAAAGCCTGTCTAATAAAGCTCTGCTGATCCTTTCGCGAGGCATGCTAATCGGCTGTGATCTGGTCTAAGTCTGGCGGGTCGCACCCGGTAATACCCCGAGAAGTAATAAACTAGGATCTGGGACGTGGTCAGTGGCTAATGCACGGGTACATATGCGATGGTACGCTAGCGGAGGACGCGGGCATTTCGCTATACCTCCTATCTTGGTCATGGAGTACTTTGACGGCCATGAACTCTCAGCGCCACGGCTGAGAGGACATGCGGCAACTTCGCACAAGGCAAGGAAACAGTACATCGGGATGTCCGTGGTGCGAACTTGTCCTTGGAAGGACAACTGGTGTGCTGGCCTCTGACGCCAGAGTCAAAGCTGCTGCTTCTAGATAAGCGGGCCCGGGCACCTAAAGGGATTGCATCGGTAGCCTCAATCAATATCTCCTCTTGCCCTCACACCTCGTCCCAAGGGCGGCCGACAGATCGAACCACCCTCAAACCCCCCTCTCGGCCCAAGACTGAATGATGCCTCTATTATTTTCCTCGTAAACCTTCATCTCCACTACATCCCCCTTTACAAAGGTATTAGGCTGCACAAACTTCCATCTTGGATTCGGCTTCGAACATACAATCCGTCGCCACTGTTCGTACTCACCCTCGACCGCGCAGAGGGGCTCGTAGAACTCTTTGCAAGAGGAAACGTCGGCGGTACAGCGCCAGATGTGCAGGCGGGAGAGGTAGCGGCCCAGGGCAGGTTTGCCGTGCGAGATGATCTTGCTGCGGTCGACGTGGACGGTGAGGCTCGAGTTGGTGGGGTCGTGGGAGATGCGGATGACGCCGCCGCCGTCTTGGAGGAGGTGTTTGAGGATAGAGAAGTGGGCCTGGGTCGGAGTTAGACTTGCGAGAAATTTTGTGGGAAATGGACGAGAATAGGTGGGTGTGTATACCTGGTGGTGGACTTGGCCCCAAGCATGATTTTGAAAATTGTAATGTTCGAGAGCTTGAAGACCGTCGACGCCGATGTTGAGATAGGTCGTGTAAAGGACTAAATTCAAGGGTCAGCAAGTTATCTACATCAGTCGTGGTATGACGTACGATCGTCAGCTGTGATTTCACTGTCATCAGTGTAACCAAAAATCCCTAGCAACTTTTTGTTGTCCATAAGATATTCGGAGACCAAAATGGCACGGCACTCCTCCACCGTCCCCGCCAACTTGCCAAAGACGCTTGTCCATGTCTGACCAGGCAGGTAGTGCGAGGTTACGGCTTTCCCGCTGATGGGACTGATCGGCGGGTTCTGCTCGTCGAAGTTGTAGATTCCTGGTGCGGTTTCACTGAGGAGTTTACCGGTTCCGTGACCAAGGAGCTCGTGGATGGCCGTTGTGATGAATCTGACGATGTGCGTGCTGTTCTTGAAGCCCTTTAACTCGGATGGTTTGACCCAATAGCACGGTAGCTGGGGGTTGTTGTTGGCGCTTAGACGATTCGCGAGAACGACGTTTTTGAAGCCGCAGGTTTCTCGAATGTATTCATACTAACTCAGTCATTAGTTTCTTTCCACAGGAATGGTCTTTGAACTTGCGTTGGGAAGATTGGCGGCTTCGAAGACGATGCTACCGCATACGGCGAGCGCTAAGAGAGTCAGCATGTCTCGATACTTCGGTGTGGAGACTGAGGAGCTAACCGTGGACGCTAGTGAAGTCAGGAGCCTCGAATAGACTCTTCTCAAACGGTCCTTTGCCGTCATTCACACCCTCAACCGCCCACGGGAGGTGTCGAATGATGGTAGTTGAACTCTCAACCAAGCGCTTCAGTCTAGACGCCTCGTCCGGATCGGCGATTCCTATCATGGCCTCCCACTCCGACCTAATTCCAGCCGGGTCGCGGTAAGGTTCGATGAAGCCAATCAGGCTTTCCACTCTTGCAGACACATCCGTCACCCATGCCTTTTGCGACTCTTGGAAAGCTTCCAAGCTACCAGTGCGAAAGCATTCGATGTAATGCGTCAAGAACTGGGCTTGCTTGCTGTTGCCTGCATACTCTTTTGCTCTTTCCAGAGCCAAACAGACCTTTGACAGTTCTGTGGTGTGATCACCTTTGACGAGAAAGATGTTATCCGCGAGTTCTTGTGGAGTGTTATCGGAAACACCAGTCTCGGCAGAAGCCTGCAACAGCTGGTAAACGGGCTTGCCATGCTCAAACAGCTTCCGAATTCGAGTATTCTCTGGCCCTATCGAGTGTTGTTCCATGGCCTCGGACACCTTGGCGATCTCTTGTTGGGAAATGAGTTCAGTGCTAGGATAGTAGGCCGACTGCGCGTTCTTGCTGGGATATCCAAGACTGAACGGTGGGACTGCCAACAACGGGCCAATGATTTTCTCCAGTCCGTCCTTGGCCTTCGGGGAGATGGCTGCAATTTTGTGCAGAGCTTCGACGGTTAAATCGGGAACAAACTTTTGATCACCTTCACCCTGTTGAAAATCAGCGCTGATTACCAAACTCATCCGGTCGAACTTGCGTAAAAGTTGCCCAAGTTGCAGAGAAACATGGCAGCATACTCCAGAAAGGCTTCGAGCTCTTCAGGGAGGATGTTGCATTGCGCCACCAAGGTGTTCCAATCTCCACTGCAAGCATGATGGAGTTCCATGATAAAGTCGAAAATGTCTGGGCTTTCCATGGACACCTGCCGCATGATTATTCTGCTTCCATGCCAGGCCGCTCGCGCCATGTAGTGCGCGTAGAGCTTCTCGCGCGGTTCGAGAGCATCGAAAATCGGCTTGATGACGAGCTGGTGGACTATGGCGCCGGGAGGGGGAGTATGAAAGCTTTCAGTAGGAGGCATGTTGCTTGGATGAGTGTGAATCGGAGATGCTTGCAGAGAAAGAGAGGCAAGTTTGAGAATATGGTTGAGAACCCACCTCCTCCAAGGAATCAAAGATGGATGGATGAGCTTGCAGAAATGAGGCTCTGAAGTCGTTGGTGTGGAAGAGGGGTTGAATGACGTACTCAGCCTGCGGAAAAAGGATGCGCCGCACGATGAGCGTTGACATCTGATAAGGCATCAGGCAAGCCCCGGAGGGAAAGAGGAAAGAGGCATGAGCGCCCGACCTCTATTCAACCGCCCATGCCACCTGACAGCTCGGATCACACCGGTCAAGCCACTGGCGCATCGGTGGTCAGACCGGTCCGACGCAAGGCCAACGAAGAGCCCTGGTACTGTAGTTTCCACAAGAACCAGTGGTCGAACAACAAGACCACACTGCCTTTGACAACTGGCTTTTCCACAGCCATGCGGAAGCCCCGCCGCTGCGCGGCATGCATGAGGAGCGCATGTAGCTAGTCCTAAACCGTAGCCGCTGTAACATCTGCTCAAATTCAGGTAACGAGTGGCTTGGTTTGTTTGCGCAAACCCCGCAGTTGTTTTCTCACCAGACGGTCCATAACTTCCACTGAAGAGTGCTAGACAGAAGTCAACAACGTCGTTATTACAATCGTAAGCACGGGCCATATTTATATGGTCCCTCACCAGTATGTCTTTCACTGCAGAGCGAGAAGATCCCAGGAGTCTGGAAGCTCAAGGGGATGAAATCCCTTCCTCACAAAACGACGTCTCCGAGCCGAGGAGGTCCTGGTTAACACGATGGCGATATCCTACGGTTATCACGCAAGTCAGTATCTGCATCTGCGATATGGTTTGCTTAGTGGCCATGAACTGACTCCAGTTCTTGTAGGGAACATTCATTATGCGTCCTTTGAATCACAGACCAGGCAAGCAGTCTTAGTGCCAGTTATCAAAAAGCATTCACAACATAAAAGTCTAATGCATGATAGATGTTCGCCTCCAAGCAATAGCATTGCTCTTTGGAATGGAGAACACGCTGGCCCAACAATGGCCAGGCATACATGTTGTGTGCAGCCGCTTGGAAGCCAGGTTTGAAGTCCTGCTGCGCGACGAGTTCAATGTCATCTGGAGAATCTTGAAGCAAAGGAGGCCAACAGACGCTCATGAAGGCTGGCGCTGGTGCCTCACGGTGCTCCGGGGGTTTCAGACTTTGCAAGCAGATGAAAACGGAGAAAGCGGGAGTATTGAGAACGTCTACCAGCACTTGGTCAAGGAAGGATCGGCTGAATTCAGCACTTCTGAGAAGGAGCGCGCACTTCTTGCAATATTTGCAGTGCTTTGCTGGACATCCATGACGCTAGACCCGGACCTCGAACTAGATCAAACCGATCAATCGACGGTGGGGAACAATCGACATTTGTCTTTCCACGCCAAAGGAATCAGCAGGAAAGATGAGTTTCCCCAGGTGTCCCTCAGCCAAACTGCCAGGCGGCCCATCACAAAGGTCTTTCGTGGTTTGAGGGGCGTATTAGAAGGTTCCGGACACGCTAGGACAGAAGCTGGAGCCACGGAGATGGGTACAATTTACGAGTCGAGCGTCAACTTCTTCTCGCTGTATACTGTAGGTCGGGTGCGGATCAAGTGGGTAGAGGACCTGGCATCTCATTTGGCTTTCGACCGACAATTCCGAACACTTTCAGTCTTCTGCCTGCCAACGTTTTGCGTTGGTAGCATTCTGCGAACACAAAAAATCAACGTCCTTCAGCAGTGAGTCTATTTCACACCCCAGAAATGCTCCGGCTTGACAGATTTAATAATCTCCTTCAAGGGTTGCATCCGAGCTCCTGCCCTCAAGATATCGTATAGACAGCGTTAATCAGGATCACTCAGCTCTCCACCGCGAGGTGTTACTCTCTTATCGTCTTCTTTTCGGTCAATCCTCGCACTCTCGCAACCTCTCCTTGAAGCTCCTCGAGCACCTCAAACAGTCGTCCGGGGCTGTCGACCCCTTCCTCCGCACCATCTGCAGCACCCGAATCGCAAAATCCCGACTCCTCCGCCGCTTCAGCAAGTCCCAAATCCCATATGAGATATTCCCCGCCTCCAACCTTGACCTCGACAATTCCCTCGTCGAGTCCGACACCTACTCCCAAGATGACTTCCCATACTTTGGAACCCGTCTCCTGGCAGTGCAGCAGTATAATCTGAGGCAGCAGCCGAGTCGAATCAGGGATTTATGGCGGGATCGGAGGAACCCGTTGCAGTGGTACACGTTTTGGGCTGTGGTATGGGTGGGTGGGATTACAATTGTTTTGAGTATTTTCCAGCTTGTTGCAACGGTCATCCAGACATATTATTCTGCTCCGAACTAATCATCAAGGGCTACGAGACTTAACAATACGTTTGATTTACGCTGGAGGGCAAGACAGCTTGGTACAGAGCCACGACTCAATAGCACCAGATTAGCAAACTACTCATACGGGCCCGAGAAGGGAGGGGGGAAGGGGGCATCCAAGCTAATGTTAAAACGCATTGCTCCACCAGAATACGTAATACGAGGCACATTCCTTTGGTTCGACCATGGCATGGCTGGCCTAACTTGCTGCGGGGCCCTGATTCCTTGGCCAGGGTCCGTGTCGGTTGGCGGCCCAATCTCATTGCTTCTTCTTTTATACTTGGTATCAGCCGCTCTGACCGAGTCGCCGATCATGCGAGTCCTGTAGGTTTCAAGGGTTGGAAATGTGGAAAAGTGGTTCTGTACTCTACATGCTTGGATATTTGCTTGCTGATAGGCTTAAAGCCTGATACGTACTCTTTCTAGATATTCTGATTCGAAGAACCCGTTAACAGGGGACCTGGCGACCAGTATTGAGGTTCGTACTATACTTGCCACAAGGCCGATTTAGCATAGTTAATCAAGTATAGTACGTCCTGCCTTGGTACATGAACATTTCCAACCCTTGCAACCTGTAGCCAACCCAATACAGGACGCTGCAGATAATCATTAAGCTAGTCACGGGAGCATCTGAGGTCGGGTGGGCAAGCCTTGTCGACTCGTTCCCCGCCCAATCCCGCAACCCAATACAACCCAATGCAACCCAAAATATTACATGGAGTCTTGGTCTTGCTCGGAGTAGCTAGATATAGAGCCTCATGATGGACAAACGGTTGCGCGTTTTTACCCGACGATTATCGTACGTACGATCAAGAGGCCCCTTGCGTCAACCTTTGTCAACACACAGTCAATCTCTAATGGTCAATTTCTTCAATGGTAGCTAGTAAAGAGTACATAAATCAGCTGCTCATGTGGACAGCAGGATAATTGTACACTACGACCAAATACCACTCGTGACCCTCTCAACGACCGCAGGATAAAAAGCATGGGTTCGTAGCGAGAGAGTCTCAGAAAAAGACGCCACACCAACTCTCTCAATCTGTTGCTCTCCCCCCCTCCAAATGCATCGTCTTCAATTCAGCTTCTCGTTCGGTAGAAGATACTGAACCTCGCTCCCTAACCCGCGAATTTTAGCCCCATATTCACAGGGGTTGATAGTTCCGGTTAGGAATAATACCTATCAGACCGACCTCACAGGCTTGGCCTTCTCCTTGAACAAGTCCACGTCGGTTCGTGGATCAAGCGCAATAGTGCCATGTTGACTCATGCCGTACTTGGCGGGATTCATGCCGGCATCCACATCATCCGTCATGACGATGGCCTTGCGTTCGGACTTTGAGTCCATCAAGGCCGTGTACCATTCTCGCCACGGCTGGATGAGCTCTGGCTTGGTGGTTTCGGAGGACATGTTGCTTTGTTGTAGGTTCTGTCTAACTTTGGCTTAGGGAGTGAGATGAGAGGATATCAGGTTGAGGTTTGGAGAAGTGGCCAGAGAGGAGGAAAGATGGTGGGACGTGGTGTTATTAAATAATCCCCTCATAGTGACCTGCCCTACCTTATCCTACACCCCCCCCCTTCCACCCTCCTTTTCAAGTCGTGAAACAACAGGCATAGCGAGCGGGGTTCGGACGAAAAGGGTGTTGTAGTTGTTGGTTCCCCGGTCTGAAGGTTGCCTACGCATTTAAGCAGCCACAGCGGGGGTGTCCTAGGAAGCCCCTGGACTTGGGCAACAAACAGGCTCTAGCTTCTCGGCGTCAGGAGCTTAAATTCTGGCTAGGTCCTTCAGACACTCCTCCCACTCAAGCAAAACAATCTTTGACCATTCTGTACAAACCGCACCGTCAGCTCGCCCCAACATGGAAACCTCAATCTCCTATCTAGCTAAAGACCCTATTTTCGACATCGAGAAACCTTTTGATACCGACGTGCCTATTGACCACATCCCTGGCGCGCGCGCCTCGAACCACAAAAACGATGAAAGAGCTATGACAGTGTATGCCATCACCGACCCTCAGGAATGGGATCTAGAGAAACACGGGTTCTGCTTCATCCACGCCAAAACAAAGTTGAAGGCCGAGGATGCGTTCACGAGGAAGAAGGAAGTACAGAAGGATTACTGGTTTGAGATTGAGGCGCTGTTGCATGAGAACTTCTCGCAATATTCGAGGATCGAGTGTTACGATTGTACGGTATGATACTACTCTTGTTATCGTTTACATGCACCCTTGTGTTGCGGCTGACTAGTAGGATATATTCAGGTTCGAAAGAGAGACCCGGATTTTCCTGCCAACATCAGGATCTATACCAAGGTCGAGCAGCCGGCGCGCCGACCACACAGTGACTGTACCCCGAGGGGCGCACACCTGAATCTTGAGCGTGCGTTCCCGAACCAGGAGAGCTTTTGGGAGGGTAAGGATTTTGATATTTTGAAGTATGCCCTCCGACATTCCCTTGCCTGCTTGGAAGAAGCTAACGCCCTCTGAACAGCGTTTGGCGACCCCTCCGAGGCCCAAACAACGACTGGCCCTTGGCAATGTGCGATTTTACAACCATCAACCCTTCGACTGACATTCGTGTCAACGATGCCATCAGACGTGATCGGGTGGATGAGAATGCCATTCTCCATTTCAACGAGCATCACAAATGGTATTTCATGAAGGACCAGTCAGAAGAGGACTTGATCGTCTTTCGTAATGCTGACTCTCTGGGGAAACGTGCTCGTAAGTTCAATTTCCCATCTGCCGAGGTTGAGATGGAGCTGGGAGGTGAAAGTACGCTGATAAGTTTTAAGAGGGCTTTCACTGTTCGGTTTTCAATCCGGAGGCGGGTAGTCAGCTAAGGGAGAGTGTCGAGGTTAGGTGTGTAGCGTTTCGATGAACAATGACGGCCACACAGCGATGTTGGAACCGAGGAGGATCAGAGTACAATATACGTCAATTATTTCCTTTTCACTCCAATCCACTTCCATTTTCTTTTCATCATTCTTTTTCTGCCGTGTTTTTCCGGTTGAAATTATTCTCTATATGAGAAACTTTCACAATGAACTATACACTTATGAATGTTATTATCACCTGGATTTTGAAGTGTTGACACGACCGAGTGTTACCTCGCCAGCTCGGTACTACCTGGGTGTTAATACTTCCGGTACCAGCCACGGAGTACACCTTTCTGCATAACCGGGCGGGGTCCAGACCTTCTGATGTAAAGCGAGCAACGCCTCGTTGACCCTGTCACAAAATGACACGGCACACGGGGCAACGCCCGGCTGAGGGCGGTAGGCAATCATTGCCAAAAGCAAAAACTCGTGCATTTGCATATTTGATACTTTTAACGACCAGTTATATGGGGTGTCAAAGGCGGGGTGTGATTGAGGCTCCAAGGCGGGATTTTCAGGGTCAAACGGATGCCCAGGTGCGGCACCGGCTGCCCACCAGAATACTAGGAGGTCTGACTGCATTGACTGAGAGGAATTGACTTGTTTAAGTAAGTAGTTTGCTACAGAATGGTGTCTCTTAGCCATGGGGAACCTGTCAAGGCGTCGGACTATTTTCGCCTTTGAAGAACGGATGAGCCTGTATTTCTTCAAATGAGAGGCGGGCCCCAGCGTCGTAGATTACGACCGCCTTGAGAAGATGATACAAGTTCTGCAAATCTGGTGGAAGTGGTGTTGCCACGCCCGTTCCATAGCCACGCTCGCTCAAGGGCTTCTCCAGGTTGCGCACACGTTGCTCCAAGGAGAGCGGCTGGACCTTTAAACGCCTGCCCTGAGCCTCTTTTGGAGTTCCGTCGGGGTGGAAGTATTTGTCTCTAGCCTCCCAGTTTTGCCAGAGGGCATCGGGTGGCTTCCCAAGCATAGCTACCTGATCCTTCAGGGCGTCATTGTTCCATCCAAACAGCAGCTTGACAAGGCTGCGGTCGGCACAGAGCTCGTACAACAAACATCCGAAGGCCCATTTATCGACGGCGGACGTGAGTTCGCCGCCAAAGACGATTTCGGGCGATGCGAACGGAGCTGGCGTGAAAATCTCCTGGGGCCTTTCGTCGTGGTAGAAGGCCCCTCCAAAGTCAATTAGGAGGATCCGGTTGGTATGAAGACGGGCTTCAAGCGCTGCCACGTCGCCGGGGTCGACAGTGTACTCGGGAGCATTTTCTTTCCGCGGTCCCCCATCCAAGCGACGTACGTAGTGTTTAATGGGTTGCCCCATGCAAGCGTAGATGTCTTCATCGGACCAGTCGTCAAAGGGGAGAAGCTGGGAGAGAATATTGGACGTGTAGCAATCTGTTTCCATCTTAGCAATCTCTCCCCCTAGCGCTCGAATACGGTGAACACTCACCTCCATGCGCAATGCCTAGCATGTGAAGATATCCCAAGGCTTGTGCAATCTGGAGACCAATGGTGCGAGGCCATTCCAAGTCGTCGTAGGGCAATCCAGGCTTTCTTGTCAGACGTTCACCGGCTACAGCGGTGACGAGGCACCGATGCTTTCCGTTTGGGCCCTCAATAACGAAGTTGTCGAGGAGTTGAATGACGAAATCTCGCCCCTTGTGGACGGCTGTGGTCTCGGTAATGTCCTGCAAGATGCAAAGCTCTTTACAGTCGAGAGGGGTGTCGGCAGACAAGATCTTCAGAGAAACATACATGTTCTCCGAGGTGTCTCTACCAAGCCAGACCGTGGCAAAGCTTCCGGAGCCTAGTTTGTGAACAATTCGGTATCTACCGTGCTTGAGAGTATCGCCAAGGATAAGGGGGTGAAGGCCATTTTCGCGGTATCGATCCGGGTCCTCGGCGAATGTCGAAGGAGACGGGGCGTAGGTACGCGGAGACATCTGGGTGAATGAAATAAGTTGGCCAGAGATATTGAGGATTGGAGATTGCAGCAGTGTGTGTCTGGGCCATATGGCGACGGTGTTTTCCCAGCAAGCCGTTGGAAGGCGAGGGTAAAAGCAAAAGAGGAATGAGATTGAGCAGGGGAAGCAGTTGGTGGTGAGCTAGTGATGCGTGGTAATGTACCCCTCCCCCCACTCTACTCTGCTCCCCGCTGGACTGGACTCGAGCTGATTAGTGTGATTTCCCCTGAACTGGAGGGCTTTGCGCGGGGTCCCTGTAGTGTGCCGACCGCAGCTCTAAAGCAGACCACAAATATCCCAAGCAAGGAAAAATTCAAGCATATGGGGCAACAAAGGATGTGAAATGGAAGATTTTACTAGGATTCGTTGGATTGTGTATCTCCCTAGTGGACTTGGTACTACCTACAGTAGCCATCAAAGGGGAAGTAAGCTCTATAGCTCAGACACTGCTGCTTTCCACCTCAAAGAACTCGGGATCCTTGCAGAGGTCCCCATCCTCGTTAAACCACAATCTTGCAAACACATGTTTGCCAAGCCCGTCTGCGACCCATGGCTCACGTTTAAAGTGCACATCGATCCAAGGCCCTTGAGATCTGTACCGATACTTCATAATCATGTCCCTAACATTGCATTAGATACTGCTAGTAGTTGTGAATGCCTAAGAGATCCTTTGCTAAGGGCACTCACTGCACGCAAGCGTAGGCGAACCCATTGTCTTTTGCCATTTTCTGGATATGCTCCGTGATGCGAGATTTCTCTTCGGCGTAGCGAAAATCATCCTCCCACCCAACGTATTCGACTTTGACTGATTCGGTCATTTCGGAGAGGAGAGAGTGAAGAAGGACGCGAGTGAAGAGACAAAGGCGCGGGCAGGAGGGTGAAACGCGAAGTTGTTTGCTGGGGGGAGGCGGGGTGTTTTCGGGGAGTAGGGATGCCCCGCGCCTTGATGAGAGCACAAGGATGGCGACCATTCAGTGGTGGAACCCTGTGTGTGGAACGCTACCCAAGCTTCCCCGCTAGTGTTGAGACCGGTGAAGCGGCCCGTAAGACAAACCTTGGTGAAGTGGTGTGCCGCTCAGCAAATAGAAAAGTGCCGCTCGAGATGTCTGTTGCGGCGAACCTCGCATTCTGCATGTTCATTATGCATGATTGTGTAGCTATGGGGGTATATCTCAACCTTTTTTTTTTTGGCGTTCAGCATCACGCCCCAAGTTAATATTTAATGCACATCATGCAGGACGCCAAGCAATGGCACGTTGTATGATTTCCTGCATCGTCCTGTACATTGACTTTGTACAAATACTCCTACTTCTGTCCTGCGTGGTACTATGTAGCACTGCGTGCGTGGTACTAGCCAAACCTCTTCTCATTTACAGTGTCTCAGAAGGAAGGGCACACAATGAGGAGTGCAAAACAAGGTGTGAGGGCAAACGAGATGATGGAATTGAGCTGCCGAACAAGGTCCTAAACGGGGGATGAGGCAGGGGCTTATGTACTGCCTTGGCTTACGGATACTTGCATAGGAATTTGGCTGTGATTAGCAGGGATGCCGGGAATGCCCGACGGTATGTAATCTCACCCTCGGATTCCGCCGGCACCCCTCATTTCCAACCCCACTCCAACACAGTGCCCAGCGAAAGAGATACAAACCGTAACCCCTCCTCTCATCTGACCACTGCTCTCGTCTTCGTTTGCGCAAATTAAGGAACATCTGCTTTCATATTGTTACATGTACAATGGATTCCTCAGACCTGTAAGGGGCGCACATGAAGACGAGCATCTCCGCATGCATGGCAACTGACAACTTTCATAAGAGATCGCTTCTTCACCAATCATTGGAACGCAACCGTCGAGCAATGCGAGAAATCGTTGGAACCCGATGACTTGGAGCAGGTAAGACTGATTACATCATGGGATTTGGTGCAGAAAGAGGTGTTGGAAGAGTCGGGCACCAGTTTCGGCAGATCGATGCCATATGAAATCGCTTTGATCGAGCCTACATTTGGCCACCTCCGCCAATTCGCCGATATATTCGAGTCCCAGCTGGGCCTCTCGGCCGATTTCTTCTGGGGCATCATCGGGTTGCTGCTAAAGGTGAGCTTGTGCCTGACAGCGTTCTTCGTGCAAGGGTCAGTTTGCTCACACGCACTAGCTCACTGCACAAGACTCACAAGCGCTCTCGAGGATCCCACGAATGCTCAAGTCCCTTGGCTATAAGGCAGAGGCCTTCAAGGGATACTGCGCTGCTTCTCGGGAGGTCCTGGCCTCGATGAAAGAAGCATGCTTCGACATTCAGATTCAACTAGTTGGATTCTTCACAAGTGCCGTCAAGTCTATGCGTGGTGAGGAAGAAGAGGAAGAAGCAAAGTACAGTAAGTGTCGGCGGAGTAAAGCTTACCATATTGGTAGACTGACGATTTATGGCCCAGACAGACTAGACGAACGAGATGACCCATGGCTGCAGCTTCAACGTCGGTTCACAGCTACAAATCAGGACCTCACCGAAACGCTAGCCCGGGTTGAGAAGCTGGTTGCTGTTCGCCGCTCTAGACTAGATCACCCAGGCCCCTTGGGCCAAGCTTCACCTCAACAGCGGTTTCGTTGCATGATAATGCCAAGCAAGAAGACCGCCCGCTTCTTCGACAGAGTCGACGTTTTTGAAAAGATAGATCAGGCCTTAGGAGGGGAAGGGTCCAGCACCGCTTTCCGAGCCGTAGCCTTGTTTGGTCTGGGCGGCATTGGCAAGAGCTCCATCGCTGCAAGATATCTTGAGTTGAAGTTCGAGAACCACGAGTATGACGCTGTGTTTTGGGTCCATGGCGAGAAGACGGCATCTTTGAGACAGAGCTTTACCGATATAGCCGTGCGACTCAAGTTGGATGGAGCAAAGCCCAATTTGCACGATGATAACCTGGCCCTTGTCCAAAATTGGCTCCAGTTGACCGGTAAGTTACTATTAGAAAGCTTCTCTGGGGGGGGGGTTCCATCTAGGCTAACCTGTCATACGAAAAGAGTGCAAATGGTTGGTCGTTTATGACAATGTCGAGTCTGCCGATATATTAATGCCGTATTGGCCAGAAGCGAGTCATGGAAAGGCAATCATCACCACACGCAATCATTCTTTGGCGTACGAGCCTGCAACATCGGGCTTGGAAATAACCTCGTGGGATGAAAAAACCGGGTCTGAGTTTCTTCTATTCCTGTTGAAACGCAGCATCGGTAGCGATATCCAAGCCGAAGGGGACTCAGCATCGGAGCTTTCCAGGAAATTAAGTGGTCATGCCTTGGCCATCTCGCACATGGCTGGTCTCATTCACCGTCGGTCTTGGTCGATTGCTGAATTCATGCGCATCTATTCGAAGAACCCAAGGAGGGCTCATGAATCTGAGCTACAGGCTGTGTGGGATTTCTCGTTTGCTTCTTTGGGCAACGATAGCCGAGCATTCCTCGGAATTGCATCTTTCTTAGTATCGGAAACCATCCCACAGTTTCTCTTTGAATTTGAGGAGGATGGGGATCTCTCATCAGATCTCGGGTTTTGCACCGACGAGTTCAGGTATGATTGACAACTTGGACAAGGTACTTGACTAACTTTTGAACGCAGCTTTTCAGAGGCGACAGAACCCCTCCTGACCCTTGCCTTGATTAAACGTGACAGAGATGCTCGCGCGTTTTCTTGCCACAGAATGGTGCAAACGCAATTCCGATATTTTCTCCCTCTCGGCGAACGTCAGAGAGCCTTTGATAACGCTGTTGCGCTAGTGTACCGTGCTTTCCCCAAGCAGTCAGATGGGGCCAACAAGAATCAGTTGTATCAACACTGGAACCAATGTAATCGTTGCCTTCAACACGTTCTTAGTTTGAAGGATAATTTCAAGGAAGACCGGCAGCTTAGAAAGAACTTCAAGACATCGGCTTTCTGCGAGCTTCTGAAAGACTGTCAGAGGTAAGAGCATCCATCCTTGTGGCAATATTGAAACTGCTTCGTGACCGGCGCTTAGATATCTCTACGAAATCAACGCGCTCAAAGATCTCGAAGACATGTGCGAGGTGAATCTCCTGGCCGTTGAAACGCTAGACGATAAGGAACAGGCCAACGATATCACGGCTTGGACATTGTCCCTCCAAGCTAGCATGTACGAGAGCACGGGAAAGGCGCAAAAGGCAATCGAGCTCAACATGAAGGGTTACGAAATGCGACTAGGAGAAGTGCCGTTGAAAGGCGGGCTTCTCGGCGGCTTCGAGCAGAACCTTGCTTACAACTATAACACGGCCAACGATCATGAGACGGCACTGAGGTGGTTCGAAAAGTCAAGAGATACGTGGATTGCTTGGAACATCAAAGAGGGGAGGGAGGCCGATTGGCCAACCGTGACGAAGAAGAACATGGCAAGGTGTCTTGTGTATCTTGATCAATATGATCGGGCGCAGGAATTGCTCGACATTTCAATCAACGAGTTCAAACAGGAGAAGGCCCTTAATTGGGCCATGCTTGCTTAGTAGGTATTCTTCTTGTTGGTACAGTGTGCAAGATTGACGCCGTCTCTACAGCGCATATTTCGTCCAGGGGACCCTTCAACGACGAAGGAGCAGACCTGGAGCGGCGGAAGCAAGTTTCATGGAGGCACAAAATCTGTGGATGAGGGGGGATCAGACGAGACTTCATCCATTTCACGCGGCCTGCATATACAAGACTGGGGTGGTGTGTCTTGATCAGGGCAAGGTGGAGGCGGCTGTGTGCGTTATCTCCTCTACCTAATCTAACCTTGACCCCCAAACTAACAAATTCCTTCTACTCCCCAGCAAACACCTCCGCGACTCCCTCGAAATCACAAAGTTCCACGCCAACGTCATGCCGGTGGAGCACGCGCGTGGCCTGCTCAAGCTGTCCGAAGCGCTGCTTCAGGATTCATATAATAGCAGCGGTGAGGTGACAGACTTGAGAGACGAGGTGGAGGTTTATCTACTGAGGAGGGACCCACAGGCGGTAGAGTTTACTAAGGAGGCCGACTTTGATCTGTGGGTGCCCATATTTTGGCGGTAATGGGTGGTAGAAGAGTCTAGTTGTAGACAGAGGTGCAAAGATATGCATTTTGCCCGTCGACAATTTCCCATTGATGGTATCCCTTGGGCTTCTCATCTCCTTTTTTTTTGTGCGTAGTTCCTGGCTGTTGGGGGTCGGCTGCGCCCATCCTCCCTATCATATGCAGGTTACGTTTCCAAATCTGGTGCTCGACTGGGAGGAGGTGCATTTCCACGTATAGTGCTGGGAAGGAGGTGGCTTTGTAGGCCCCGCTCATCACTCTCGCTGCTCTGGCTTGGAGTCTCTGTAGTCTTTGCAACGTTGGTTTGGTGGATCCTTTGCCTCTACAGCCGGTGTTAGACCATGCTGAGCAGGCGTACATCATTTGTGGTACTGTCACTCCTCTGTAGATGGTCCGCATGTGTCTCGTTCCACCCTCCCGTGGGAGTTCCCCAGTCTGCTGAGTGCTGTGATCGTCTTGGAGACCTTGCGTTCCGTGTCGTCAATGCGTTGCTTCCATCTGAGAGTGGAGTCCATGGTCAAGCCAAGGTACTTGCATGTTGTTTTAGGCTTGATCTCGCCCCATCCGGTCTGTAGTGGCTTGCCGGCGTCTATTCTGGTCCTCGCTCTCGTGGGTGCTCTCCAACAATATCGAATTGCTAGACCCGAAACGTTTATCTGCAACCAGTGCAACCGACAGAAAACAAAAACATCCAAGCTTGTGGCTACGCGGGGCGGGATGTGGGACGCTTTGTTATGTAATGGCTGCTACGGGTGGTTGCTTCAACACCAGGCGAAATAAGATATCGGCATTAAGATTCAGATCAAGTCTGCTTTAGCTAGTAGATTGTGGTATCGAGTGCGAGCCATTGAATGCCAGCCACTAGATGGAAAATTAAAGAGATTTCACTTGTCAATAAAGCTCAGACCGAGTCGCGAAAAGAGATAAATAGCATTTATCTTCAAAGAGTCTTAATGTCCTGCCAGGCCAGCCGAATATGCGACCTCGTCAGCATTATTTGGTTAATTTGGTCGAGTACCGGACTTGGATGGTACCCTGGGAACCATGGGGAAGGGCGCGCTGGATCTCAGCCCAAGAACGGCCAGCCTGTCTCATCGTGCGCACAGTATCGTCCTCTTTTGTCGTCCACTTTCCGCCGGATGATCTTGTCGCCGAGAGCGAAGACTTAGGCCGTCCTCTGCCCGTCTTAGGATGCGATACGGATCTGTCAGCATGCGGTTGACTTAGATCAGGGGTCCATTCAAACTGCAGGGGATGAAGTGCGGGCTCCGGGAATGGCATCATCGCGCGAGGTGCTTATATGCACGTCGCTATCGTTCAGCAGCGTCTAAGCTATCTCCTTAGGGGTAGCAGTAATAGGACTGTATATGCGTATTAAAGGAGACGCGGGAGCACTCTGTGCCCCATGGCAGGCTTCTTCATCAGAGGGAGCATCGATCATTATGACGCCTGGCTCGCTAGTGGCTCCAGTGGCTTTAGTGATACGCTGTTATTTATCTAATATACTTAGATATAGCTGACGTTTGGGGCTAGTAGTCGAGACGTTAAAGCTGGCATCTATATAAGCCGTCGTATCTCCAGCGGACGCGTGATCCATTTGCAAGGGAGTTTGCTGATTTAGTTCAAGATCAGCGAGCCGGTCCATATATGATTCGTATCTCCAGATTGGAACGCCCTCCACTCGAACCGGAGATAGATAAAGATAGTATAATATAATATAATATAATATAATATAATATAAATATTATATTAATATTTTATTTTATTATTTTTTATTATATAAATTTATTAAAGAAAATAATTATATAGATTTATAATAATTTTTTTATAAGAGAGTTATTTATAAAAGAAATATTACTTATAATTATTAAAAATATAATAATAATACTTTTTTTATATTAAATAATAAATTAGTAATTAATATATAATAATAAATAGCTTAATTTATAGCTTATTAATATTTAATACCTAGGTTAATAAAAAACCTTAAGAAATATAAGATTATAAAAGTAATATTAGCTCTTTATAACGAGAGGTATATTTCCCAAGGGATAAACCAGTTATACTAGGTTTATATTAGCAGAGGATTAGGCGCATAGTCTTAAACAGGGTATAAGTTATATCTAGTAATATACTTAAGGTATTAAGTATAACTAAGTTATATTAATAGCTAAGGTAACTACTATATAAGAAAGTGTAATAAATATATTCTATATACTCGGCTAATTACTAAGACCTAGGTAAGTAAGGTAGGACCACTTATTAGCCTTATAGTAAGTAATATATAATTACTTATTATTATAAGAGTAAGCGGCTTACCCTAATATAGATTAGGTGCCTATTATAAGTATATAGGATATATAACCTTAGGTATATCTAGGCTATAATATAATGCCCCCTCTTTATTAGTCTTATCCTTAAGGCTATATCTTATAGCCATAGCTATTTCTTTATAAGTAATTAACTTTATTTTATTTTCTTACTTTCTTATAATATTAATGCGATATTAGGCTATATAATTAAAAAGAAATCTAATACTTTTTCTTTTATTAAGAATTATTATATTTTTATTTCTAATATTAATTAATTTAGTTTTAAAGTAATATTTTATTTTTATTATTTAAAATAAAGTATTATTTATAAGATAATCTTAGGTTTTAAGAAGTATAATTTATATATATATTTAGGTTATTTTTATAATATAATAAGTATTTCTTTAAACTCTTATATATAATTTTCTTATTCTTTGCCTAGGTCTTTTATTAACTTTTATTAATATCTTATATTATTAAGGAGGCTTATTATTTAGATAAGTAAGAGGCTGCTACTAAGGAGTTACTTATTTCTTATTATAAGGCCTTATAGAAAGCATAATAAGATTTAAATAAGTCTTTTTCTTAGCTAGAGTTATACTAGAGATATAAATAGCAGCTAGTATTATATAGTATAGAGATAATTCGCAAAGGTTTAGCTTTTCTAGAAGAATTAGAATAATTAAAGTAATAAGAATCCTTACTTATAGAGAATATTTAGACTATAGTTTATACTAATATCTTAGATCTAGGTTTTCTTAATAATTTTATTATCCCTTTTAATATTATTAATAAAAGTTCTTTAAAAAGTATTATATATTAATAAGATATTTTAGTAATTTTTATATATTTTTTAAGTTTAAGTAATTTTTTTATTTAATAAAATATATTATTTTATTATTAATTTTATTTATATTAAGGATAGCTTTTATAATATATTTTTTTAATTTATTAACTTTAGCTTTCGGTTTATTATTTATTTTAACTTAAATAATATCTTATATTAATTTAAGTAATAAAATATAAAAAATTAAATAAAGCTTAATCTTAGGTAATAAGTCTAATTTATAATTATACTTTAAGATTTTTTACTTAATTTTATAAGGTCTTATATATTTATAATTAAGTTTTTTATTTTATTATTTTATTTTAATATTTTTTATTAT
>RZGM01000198.1:0-29036 GCA_027886205.1 Fusarium piperis | reverse complement strand
TGCTATGAAGTGTTGATATTGTGTTCTTTGTTATAGTTGGAACCCGGCCCTTGATGGGATAACCGCGTAAACCAGATAGTTCAAAAGAGGCACAATGCAAGCTGGGTTGACGCTGTTGTATTGATGTTGTGGTGATACTGCAAATATGTTGTAATGATCAATAGCAGCGCCACCACCACCAATAACAACCACGCCCGACCGGATCCTACCCGCAGAGCCACCCACCGCCCCGGCATGTCCACGGCCTCAACCCAGGGGAACAACGGCTCGGCCATGTCCTCCGTCTCAGGGCCTGCGAGCACTCCCTCCGCTAGACGTTTACAGGAGCATCTCGTCGTTAGTGAGATCAACGAGGGGGACGTACGGGTTCTGGAAACTTACAGAGGGGCTAAGAGTGCCCGGCAGGCCGCCCCCGGGGCTCGCGGGAGGGGAACCGAGTGGTGGCCGGGTCGGCGGCTGGGTCTGAGGAGGAGGGGGATGATGTTGGATGACGGGGGTTGTGGCGGCGGTGGTGTGGTTCCGGCTGGTGTTGGTGCTGGCGTTGGCTGGCGCTTCCGCCGTGAACGAATGTAAAGCCGTGTCTAAGCCTCAGGTTAGCATGAGGAAAAGAAAGAAAAGAGCATGACATGGTGAAAACATAGGGGGCCTAGCGTTGATGAAAGAGAAACGGATGAAGGGTTTACTTACGGGGCCATAATTGCTTCAGACTTGGAGAGAAAGGAGAAAAAGAGAAGCAGAGAAGCATGGAAGGGGGGTGGTCGATGGGGTCGTGGTAGTGGTGGCGGCCGCAGCGGCCGTTGGAGGGCCGGGCCGACATACACTGTGAAGACGATACTAATGGTCTTGTCAGAAAAAGAACTTGGGACGGAAAACTGTGATTCAGGGTTGTACTTACAATGCCATGGTGATATCGGACCTGGGAGAGAAGAAAACAAGAAGAACAGAAGAGGACGAGGATGAGGGTAGACTTGCGGGTGAGTTTGAATCTGAGAGCTGGGAAAGTGCTATCAGGGTTAGGATGGAAAGCACCTTGATGATTTGGGCCAACATCAGAATGCAGATGAGGAAGTGACTGTATAAGATGAGGAAAGCGCTGTGCTTTTGGTGAGAGCTTGAGTTACTCACTTTGGTAGAGAGAGAAAACGTTGGACGCGGCAAGGCAAGGTTTCGGGTTACTTGTTGATATTGTCGACTATCTAGTTGCCTCTACAGACAATACCTAGATGCCTCAATAAACAATATCACTATAACACATTATTGGCAACTGTTAATCCCGCCACGGGCCAATCAGTGAATCTTCAGACCCCCAAACCGAAAAGCAGTCCGTCTCTTCCTCCTCCAATTCAGTTTCCTCCATCTCTGCCTTGTTCTCCCCCCTGTCACCTTCTACTTCTCCTTTAGTGATTTCCTCGCCTTCCCTTACTCTCTCCTCTCCCTCCTTCTTCGGCCACGGCCAGAGCCCATCGAGGGGCATGTCGTCATACAGGTAATTCGCATTGTCCTCCGGGTTGAATGCGTCATAGTGGTATACCTTGTGCGACTCGTGGTTTCTAGCGTAAACGAAGAAGGCCTTGTCTGCCGAAAGGTGATGCAGCCGGAAGTTGGTAACTGGTTTGACAGACGCTGCGCAAACCTTCAGGCTCCCCGACCACGTCGAACTGGCGACTGTGTAACAGCGAAGGTTCAACCATCCAATTCCTTCTGTGTGAGTCCGCTTGACGTGGTTCTCCCCTTGTCGGACATTCTCCCAGGTCAAGAAGAGGCCGTTGCGCATCATGGAAGGAAGATCGCGGGTGACGAGGTCTAGTTGAGCAGTCCATCCAGTGAGCTGGTCGAGCGGGGTTTCATTCCGTAGCTCGTCGATGTTTTGGCCAAAGATGAACACGACTCGTCCAAGTCCCGGTGATGGCCCAGTTTGATACCAACTGCTAGGTGCTATCACGGGCCAAAACCGTCTGATAGCCTTGTAGTATAACAGCAACAATTCTGTTGGTGATCTCTCATCTGGGAGACGCGAGTTGCTCTTGGGGATTGAGTTGTCATGTGGAGATGAGTTGATAGGAGTAGTAGAGGCCGAGTTGCATTGGGCAATAAAAGCCTGATACATGCTGTCCAAGGACGGCTGCATTATCATGGCGGTGGGAATGGGTTTCTGGTTCAGGTGGGTAGGGATGCGATGGTAGAGTTGGATATTTGGTAAACGAGACCTGGGAGGGCCTGATGGGAGTTTATATATCTGGAGACGCGGGTTTCTGTGTGCAAGCTTCTCTGCCTCAACAAACCTTATGTCCAAGTCGATTGTTTACCTTTGACAGGGCGTAAGGTTCTGCTACCTTCCTGACAGTGCAAGACGCATGCTGAAAGCTTGAATCACGCCTATCTAGATGAGTCAATATAAAGCAACATAATGTTCCCAAAAACTCTGCTCTTCAAGGTTCAGACCTGCCTCGGTCTGGTGGAAAATTAATTCGCTGGCAGGAAGATACAGTTCTCCATTCTACTCATTGGACTAGAGGGAAAGGGGCAAGGATGAACAAGCTCATACGCTCATCACTAGCTACCTAGCTAACTGCCAAGCAGCCTCTGCCTACGTCACTCTTCTTAGTTATTCCTATTTCGTTCCTGACAAGGATCTTGAGGAGAGGATAAGGGTCGAGCGGAGGGGTCATGAGGTTGAGGGCCGTGTGGGGCAAGAATGCCGTGAGCTGTGGATGAGCCAAGAAATTGGTCAGTCCCGCCATCTGGAATCCTGAACAAATGGAGCGAGGCGGTCGTCAGTCAAGGAGGACGTGTGCTGTTCCTTCCAGATTAACTTCTTCTCTTTTCACCTTGCCTCAACTCCTCCCCAACAAAAGAGAGAGAAAAAACCACTTTTGAAGACAGTGAGTTCAACCGAAGGAATAGGAGAAGAATGACTCTTGAGGCAAATGCCCATCCACGGCTCCCGTCTGCTTCAAGTTTGGTACTTCAGAAGCCATTGGATTTGCCAACAACTGTCTGGTTGATTTGGAGGAGGCTCTTGGAGGAGAAGCTGGGTCTTTTAGCTTCCAAAGAGTCAAGGTCTGCAAGTTACCATCAGAGTCCAAAGAGTTCACGCAATCAATTGAGTCATGGGGATGCCATCTCGTCCATCTTCCTAGCTGGTCTTTCCTGAGCCGATTGTTGAAGAGAGCAGTTTCCTTCCCACGCCAAATCCCTCGACGCCATAAAACACTCCTTCTACCCCAGTGGCTGGTTTTCTCTTTGCTGGTTGTAACATTCCTTGTCCTGGTTATCGGTTATCGACGGGAGGTCAACGATGAGGACTGCCTTTCATGCCATGTTGGCCTTGAAGCCTTCCTCTGAGAATATAAGAAACTGATTCTTGCGCCAGAGCCACCTGCGCTGTCTTGTCCCTTGTGGTCTGCCTTTCTGGCCGGGGAAGGCTGCTCTAGTTCGTGGGGACTGAGCGCTGAGGGTTTTGGTTTGGCCGAGTCGGAGTAGGCTTGGTATTCATTGAATGCCAGTAATGCCAAAGAACTCCAAGGTAGTTTACCCAGAGAGATGCTTGGGATACTCCCAGCTAATTCTTGTTCATTTCCCAGTAGCCCGTTCAAGGTTTCGACAAAGCTATCGTTAGGTCGGTAGGTACCTAGGGAACACCACAACATGAGTGGCTTCCTGTCACTGAAGTTGTTCTGCTTATCAAGGATTCTACCTCCCTTCTCAAAAATGTATCGTACTGCCTTTCCTTCCAAGGCTTCTTTATCCTCCCAATCGTCCTCGTCATACCTTCCTCCCATGATCCTTGGCCTCTGATATTGATGAGAGCACTTTCCTTCCCATAGAGTCAAAGAAGCCGTCGGACAGGCGCAATACGGATGCCAATTCTTGGTCCATATATTGTCTTCATGCTCACTTTGCTCTTCTTCTCCTTTCTCTTTTCCCTCCCAGTCCATCATCAATCATGGCGCGGTAAGTCACCCTTTCATCCATTCATTTTCTACCTGATCACCATATCCAATCCTCTTTCATCTGATCCCCTTTCATGGGTATTCGTTTCAACCTCCCTCTCACTAACTTCATTCTCATCAACTCCTCACTTCCTTCTCATCAACTCCTCACTCCCTTCTTATCAACTCCCCTGTTATTAACTCCCCTCCCATCAACTCCTCTCATGCTAGCCTAAGTCTCTTTTTCCTATTTCCTATGCTGACCTAAGTCTTAGACACATCTTCACATTCGTTCGTGGCGTCAGCGCCGGCCAGCGCTGGCAACCCATGCAAGAATCACGCCGCCGCCGCCAACCCTCCCACCACTCACCCCCCTCCTCAAATCCATCAGAGCCCGACCCGGGCTCCTACTCGATCCCCATCGACCCCGAGCCCCAGGGGTGGCTCAACCGCACGGATGCGGCCCGCCGGGCATTCCTGGCCGAAGAGTAAGTCACCCCCTTTGAACGGCAGGCATGGAGGCTAACCACGGCGTTTTGAAGTTACGAGGCGGGAATGCCCAGGGGGGTCGAAGCGGTTGAGCCGCTCGACCCTGGGGTCGGTTGGCAAACCTTCGAGGGGATCGAGTGGGTGTCTCTTCGGGTCGGGTCTGGTAAGGAGGGGTGGTGGTTGGTGGCCGGGGCGGCGTGGTTCTTCGTGTGGTCGCTGGCGCTGGTCTGGATGCTGCGCCACTAATAGCATCCAACGAGTACGCCTACAACATATTTACAACATCAATATAACAGCGACATTCAACCAATATTCTTGTTCCGTGGTGTTCTCTGTGCAAGTAATAGGATGGACGCCAAGACCAAAAACGCCAATCCAGAATCTATTTGATTATACGACACATGTACCAACATAAACAACAAAAGAGTCATCAACTCCATTCGTCCCATGCAAGATGCCAGAGTCACGCACTATCGCGCCAGGGATCATGATCCAACGCTTGCCTGTACTGATTTGATGCACCTCATCGTCTGCCTCCCAGAGGTCTTGTCTCGCCCTTTTCGTCGTCGCTTTCGTCACTGTCATCACCGACAGCGTAATGCTCCGTGTCGTCATCCGCCAATCGGTCGGTTGACTGGTCTCGGTTGTCCCGATAATCTTCAAACTGCTCGTCGTCACTGCCCTCGGCGAAAGCATCATAAAGCTCTCCGCCCCGGGTCCTACGTGCCTTGGCACCAGATGCCTTCTCGCCAGAGTTCAGGGCCTCGGCCTCTTCATCATCGAGGAGCTCGAATTCGTAGTTGTCACGAGAACTGTTGCGTAGACGATGACGACGGGCAATCCAGAAGTAGATACCGAGACCGATGCAGAAGGCCGAAATCAAGCCGATGGCTCCGTAGATCCAGATCTGAGCCTTCTTGGAGGCACCAAAGCCTGGGAGCCACGAGATCCAGGATGACGAGGACGTCGTGGTTTCGTGGGGTGCCTCTTCGGTGCCAGAGGGGCTTGGTTCTTCAGTGCCGCTGGGGCTAGCTGGGTTTGTAGGTCGCTCAGGATGACCGGTGGCTGAAGGAATCGAAGTTGTGGAAGCAGGCAGCGTGGTGGTCTCAACAATCTTGTCGTGATCATCGTCATCGTGGGCATCGGGCATGGGCAGCTTGGTTGCCTTGTCGGCGTCGATAGCCTCACCCCACAGCTTCAGGCGCCAGTCGATAAACTTGCCCTTGAACTGGTTCTTTTCGGTATCTCGAACAATGATGGTCCACTTTCCGACACCAGACTCACCCCTGTTTCATATTAGCGTAAATCCACAACATGGCGGGCAAGAGACATACCAATGCACCACGCTCATAAAGGTCCAGTCAACATATCCCTCCGCTTTGGAGTCCCTCTCTCGGGATACTGCAAGGTGGCTCACCACGTTCTCAGGGCTGATGAGATCAACACTGAGATCGCCGCGTCGCTGGTGCTTGACGTTCATCGTGACGGTGACATGCTCCAGGCGAGCGACATTGGCGTCCTTGATCATATCCTTGGTCACCTCAAAGGTGACACTCAAACCGTTTCGGCCCTCAGGGATGCGCTTCTTGACATGGATCCAAGGAGAAAAGAACCATGCCTGAGGCTTGACTAACTTCCAGTCCTTTGCCTTCTCAACCAGAGCCCACGAGTCAATCTTGCCGTATCCAAACGTGTGACTGAACTTCTTGCCAATCGACGTATCCTGCTGGTTGCCTTCGTCGCCCTCAATGGGCAAAGCCGTATCCATGGCGAGGTACTGCAAGTCTCTCCAAGTCAGGTCGGGCCGAACCTGCAGCACTAGAGCAAAGATGCCGGCTGCAAGAGGAGCCGCAGCAGATGTACCGCCATGGGCCTTGTAGCAGTTGTTTTTTCCGACATCGGTTGTGTGCTGCTCCTGTCAGCGAGGTCCATCCACGTCATCCGAATACTTACGATGGCGTCACCACTGCCACTGCTGTAGGTGACTACCAGCTGAGCTGAGCACTCTTCCGAGTAATAGGGGTGCTGTCCAGTACGGTCAACAGCTCCCACGGTGATACTGTAAATAGAATTGGTGTATCCGTCAAAGTTGCAGTTGTCTCCAGCGCCGGCACCGTTACCGCTGGCAAAGACGTAGATGGAGCCAAGACCATGACGGCCCTCCTGGATCGCCTTGAGCATCGCCCTCCTGATCACCACATCGGGGGCCTCCATGGTCTGGCCATCATCCGAGGGACCCCAAGAGCACGAGTAGATATGGTTGTCGTCGTACTTGTACATGAGCGCCTCGGCCTCATCAGCATCGCTGATGAGCTTGCTGAGGATTCGGAGACCAGCAACCTTGGAGTCGTAGGCAACGCCAACGCCGCAAACATCGTTACGAGCAGCCGCGACCTCGCCGGCGCAGCGAGTGCCATGTCGATCGTCGTCTAGCTCGGGGGCGGGGATAGGATCGTTGTCGTTAAAGTCCCAGGAGCCGGCAGCGAAGTAGTTGGGCTTGAGATCATCGCTGTTCATATCCAGACCATCGTCAACAACCGCCACAGTAACGTTTTGCCCTGTAATTCCGTCCAACCAGAGTCCAGTCACATTGACATCGTGTCCCAGCTGGATGGGGTTGAAGAGATGCCACTGTTCTGTAAAGATGGGGTCGGCGATCTCTAGTGTCTCCATGACCGTGGACTGGTATTGAATAGCCTGATCTCGAGCCGCAACGTCGATTGGTTTGTAGCCATTGCTTAGGCTGGCGACAGGCCAATGTCTCGGGCGTGGAGGGATGATTCGCTTCTCAAGGTGCTTGCGCGCAAGCTGCTTCTTGGACAAGAGGATACCATCTAGGGGATCTGAGCCACCAATGATTCGTTTCCTCCTCCTGCGCTCAGCAATTTCTCTCTTTACTATATCGTGTTCGACTTTGGGAGCGCGGAATACGTGGTGGTCATCGAGGGCACCAAGCTGACCCTCGTGGGTGAGTCCGAGGCGGTTGGCGATCTGGTCGGGGGCCGTCGAGCTGTCGAGGTGCAGGACGTAGTAGTCATTATTGGCGTAGTCTCGGGCGACCTTGGAACCGTGGGCCAGCGCGGTCAAGCCGGCGATGCTAAGCAACGAGGCAATCTTCATGTTGAAGGAAGGGAGAGGGAGTCTTTGCAGCGCAAAGACAATGCGAGGAAGCGGGAGCGAGCGAGTCTAACACATCCAGAGAGTTTTGAAACGGGCGATAAACAAAGAATCGAGAACTGTAGAAGGCGACAAAGTCAGCGTTGAACGGATCGAAACGTCGCGAGGATTTGCATTTGCATTCGACAGAAAGCTGACGGGTCGGATATTGCCACCACGCGCAAGCCGACGGGCCAGTACAACCAGGACATTCTCGACAAAGGTCGCACTGCGAATGCTGAGCAAATAGGGAATCATCGTACCTAATAATCGGCCAAAAACGACGCGGTGATGAGCGCGGGCTCAAGGGTCGGGGATGGAGAGAAAGGGAAGCCCAACTGTTTTGTGTCGCTGGTGATGTCGTGGCCTCCAGCTGAGAGCGGAAGGCTACCATGTACAAGACAGGTACCAAATTGCGGCTGGAAACCTGAAATAGGGGACCACGGCCGGGGGCGTTAGTTGCTGGAGCTTACAGGGAAGAGCACGCGGTCACCTTCCACTGTTTGGGCAGGCAATGCCACGACTGCGCCACAATCTAAATCTGGCCTTTCGGTTGTGTGAAATGCTGACCACAAAGTATCGCCGAAGTAGACAAGTTCTTCTCAGACAGGATCATCAGCCAGTGAATGCTGACAATAATTCGTCTGCCTGGCATCCTCCATGCTCCTTTCTCTTATGCCTCTATTTCCTTGGCACATCACAATGTGTCCCCCTCGGTTACGCGTAACCATCTGCCAGTTGGCTAGGTCAAAACTTCATGATGGCACCCACCAACAGCATCTCTTATTCAACGACGCCACAGCTCCGCCATCTGAGACGCCACTGTTGATGGATCTCATCCAACCCGAATTGGGATAGGCCCAAGTGGCCAGGTCTCGACCCGTGCTCAAGATTGCATGGCGCGCTACGGTCGAGACGGTAAATCAATAGGCGGCTCAATAGGCAGCACGGCCCTGAACAAGGGCATGTCGGAGAATGAGCATCGTTTTAGGTAGGTTGCAACGAGATTACCCCTGTAACTGATAGACTGTTGATCATTTCTTGCATCAATACGGAGTAGCATCGAGCTTCTTGATTCTAACAAATCTTTTGTACAATAAATACTCCGTACAAATGCCTATTACCTCTATCATGTCCTCGCGCCCCAACGCCTTTAAACACATGCGTCAATCATTAGTCCCCCCTCTCACAGCGACGCCTCTTTGTGAATCTCAATGCTTGGAGGTGCCCCCGTCAACGCCTTGCACTGTGCGTAAATCACAAACTGGCCTCCCACAAGACCACAGGTCATCACCACACGAGGTCCCAGGCCTGACAGCAGGAGTCGTTTCGGTCCAAATTCCCGCGCCAGTTGGAACATACGGCTCGTTGCGCCCTGCTTCGGATCGCCGGCGCCCTTGTTGATGGCCGACAGCAGCGTGTCGGCTGGGTGCGAGAGCACGGCCGCCGCAGCACCCGCCGTGACGCCCGAGGTGAGCTCTACTGCTGTTGACTCGAGCTGTGTGAGCTTGGCCTTGCGCTCGGGGCCCATGGCGCGGTAGATGACCTCGTTGGCTGCTTCGTGGACCGAGAATTGACCAACGGCAAAGGGAACCTGCTTGAACAGGAGGGGAACAAAGCCAGAGTAGAACCCCTTGAAGCCTTCCTCACGTGCCATTCTCCCAAAGCCCGACACCAATCCATCGGCGTAACCCTTCTGGGAGACGAGACGTATACGCGTGGCCTCGAGTGGACAGAGGAGGATATCGGCAAAGAACTCGGCGGATGCACTAGCAGTAAGGTAGATGCTCATCCGACGGTCGACTGCCTTCTCGGGTCCTCCGACGAGGGTGATGTACTTCTTCTTGAAGAACTCGTAGCCGGCAAACTTGGCGCCGCCCTGGACCAGGTAACCAACAGCCGTAGGACCAAAACCCGTGAGAAGCGTTGATGCGCCCTCCTTGGCGACGATAGTACGACCGGCCTTGAGCATGTTGTATCCCTTCAAGGCATCATCGACCTGAATTCTCGTCTTGACGACGTCAATTGGCGTCGCGGCCTTTAACTGTTAGCTAGTGATTTGCGACATGAACATGTGAAGAAAGCACTTACACCATGCGTAGACGTTGCCGCGAGGGCGCCAGCGCCAAAGAACTTGACATAGTCGCTAGGAGTGAAATTGGGCACTTCAGACTGCTTGGATGCCATTTTGAATGTTGTTTATTTGAGGCTCATGTTGCTCCGTTGAAACAGTCGCGTCTGGTTGCTTTTATGTTGCGAGACTTGATGACGTCGTTCCGTGGCAGCCGATCGGAAACCTTGCTTCACGGCCGTCGACATGGCGCTTTTGCCGTCATCGGGCCGCTTTGACAATTGGGATTTTGTTGACTGAAAATAATTATTGTATATATAGAAATTAGGCAAAGCGGTTAATCTATGCCCTGACAAGGTCAAGGTATGCCTCCTCCCGTCGGCCGTCGTTGATCTCAAAAACAATGCGCTGAGATGCTCCATCACAACCTGGCGCCCAAACCATCGACGAAGATCGTCGTCCTCAATCCGGGAAAGCGAATCTCGTTGTTATCGGGACCGACCCCGGCGAGCCGCTCCGTCTCCGGAACACGGCATAACATGACATCACAATTTGGCCGGTCGTTCCCTCGATAACGAGGTTTGATCTCAATGGGCGCTTCGTTTGTTGTCCGTTCGAGCGAAACAACAGGGAACTTGGTCACGTGTGCAGCCAGCAGCCGCCCGATGGCATGACAATTCCACAGCCAAAAGCAAAAAAGAACATGCTCCGAAACAGCAAAAATTGATGATGAGAGTGGGATTCGAACCCACGCCTATTTCTAGACTGCGAATCGTTACTAGTTCTTGTGGAACCTGAACACAGCGCCTTAGACCGCTCGGCCATCTCACCTTTCGTTGTTGAAGGCGAGCGATTTATTGGGCACTATATCGTGTGCGTTTTCCGGAGAACCAGAGCGCCAAATTGAGCCTCAACACCAGAGTCTCTTGGTAACTGTCCAATCAGTGCGCTAGATAGTACTTGGAGCATTGCGAGAATTTGCGGCCGTATGTCGTCAAGAACTCGGGTGCTCATACTAAAAGTCCTTTGAGTATTAGAGTTATCCCCTGCCACTAACAGCACACGATGGTTAACTTGACTTAATACCGCAAGCCTCCAGTTATTCCCATGAACCTAGTCTCGTCTAAGGCTGGAAGCTTTTCGAGCTACCTGGTCCTTACTAGCTGAACTTAACTGACTCGTATCTCCCAAGTTCCCCGACAACTCTACGCAGCTCATCCATCCATGCTACCCTAGGCCTCCGCCAAGACGAACCAAGCCGATCGAGAGCCCACTCCCAGACCGACCTTTCGCGTTCTTATCATCGTATAGTTCCCGTCCCTTGCCATCACTAGGCTACCCTTGGAACAATCTGCCGTCTGCTTCCCCGCTTGTGGGGAGACTTTTGACTCTGCAATTTCGGATTCATGCTACCCTACTGAGTAATTGAGCGACGTCACGTGCGGAAGCTGAGGCTATAACATGGTGAGGCCTGCTTCTTTGCGGTCTTTTCATTAGGCTTGGCTTCCCGACTTTTTGCAACTTTTCCTTCGTTTCAAGGTTGGAGCTTAAAGAACCATGTTCAAATGCATTGTTCTGGCGGCGGCACTTTCGCTGGCCTGCCCAGCCTCAGCCAGCTATGCCTTCTATGTCGGCAAGAACCTCACCAAAGATGGTAGCGTTATCGTCGGAGGCACTGGTGAAGAAGTGTCTAGTCATTGGCTTCAGCTCTTCCCAGCCCGCGATCATCCACCAAACGCAACCATTAGCGTCGGTGTCACCAAGGACGCTACCTTTCCTGGAGAACTCATTCAGATCCCTCAAGTGAACCACACCTTCCGATACATGAGCATGGAGTACTCGGACTATGAGGGCTTTCCGGCGCCGTTGACCAACGGCGGTCTGAACGAAAACGGCGTTACTGTTCGTGATGTCTGGGCGGATAACCGTGACGAACTTCTCGAAATGACGCCGAACCCTCAACACGGCTTGCAGTACAGCGACTTGGCCCGGATTGTCATGGAGAGGGCCAGAACTGCCCGTGAAGGTGTCGAGATTATTGGGGATCTGATCAAAAAGTATGGCGAATCGACTTATGGCGGCAACTCTCATCTCATCGCCGACAAGGACGAAGGTTGGCTCGTTTGGGAAATGGCCGGCGGCAAGAAACTCTGGGCTGCGCAACGACTAGGACCCAACGATGTCAAGGTCCTCTACCCGGGGTACATCGAAGACTTTCCCGTCAACTTTTCCAGGGACCCCGACTTTATGGGTTCTGACAATATCGTGTCGTTTGCTGTTGAGCAAGGTTGGTGGAATGAGACCTCGGGCAAGCCATTCAACATCTTCAACGTTTATGGGCCGCAAGATCCCCGATACAAGGCCCGCGACGGAGGATACAAGTTCATGTCGCAGGCCGCTCTGGAGAATGCCACCCTCGAGATGGTACCTTTGACGGAGGAGAAGATGATGGAGAGGGTGCGAGATCCTCGAATCGCCGACGACGAGGCTGGTTATGGTCAGGTTGTCAGTCTTCATGCTGGCATTGACCGCGACATGCTGCGGATTTGGAATGCCCCGACTGGCTCTGTGGCGGCGCCTTTTGTTCCCTGGTGGCTTGGCGTTCAGTCAATTCCTCCAGAGTATGGCGAACACCGATACTTGACCACCGGCGCCTCGAGCAGCTTCCTGAACCCAGACTATCAGCTTCAGGAAGCCTCCGAGTTTGCTGGCCGGGTATTCAAGCGGGTGCTATACTACATGTGCTCAGACCCAAATCGATACCACCCGATTGTGACAGATGTTCTCAAGGACTTTGAGACCGCGTCTAGGGTTCAAGTCGAGGGCTGGGTGGAAAAGACAGCCTTGACAATGATCAAGCAGGGTGAGCGTGAAGCGGCACAAAGTCTACTGACCTTTTATTCGCATACGCGTGCGGCCGAGGCGCTTGAGATTGGCCATACGCTGAATAATGCTCTTGATGGCTACATTAAGCTCACTGGACACTGGCGTGGTCCCGTAGGCAAGGAGATTAATGATCGTGGAGAGGGCAACGAGACGGTCAACTGCCTGGTGGGATATGATCCGGATCAGCCTAAATATTTGCAGGGAAACACCAAGTAGAGCTTGAAAGACGCGAATCTCAGAATAAGACCAATTCATCAAGTCCATGCTATCCCGTGATTGCCGTTCCGTTCCGATCCGCTTTTCGGCCAAAGTGGATTCGGCTCGGAAGCCCGAAGACCAACCCGGCGGTGCAGTCGGGAGGCACAGAAGCCCCGCTTCCGGCAGCATGATATGTAAAGGCGGGACAAGTCATCCGAAGGTCCCGATACCGCTGGGCATTTTTCTCGCGGTGTGGATGAACTGAGGGTGGAGGCATCGTGAGTTTGAGCTAGCCGGGAGTTCCGTGGCAACCACAAGTCATCGGAGGTCGCCGCGGAAAAACCCCGCTTGTTGTTAATTTGCCCCCCGACTTTCGACTTCTCCGCCAACCAGGCTGTGGCGATATCTAAACATCCCTTTCCACAAAAGTTCCTGAACCAGTGAAAGGGGCCGATCTTGGAATTCAAGTCATCATGTCGAAGCGAACTTGGTCTGAGGCTGAGAACGGCGCCGTCGGGGCTGAGCAGTCGTTTCCTCCGCAAATCTCGAGAAAGGTCAAGGCCTGCACGGCTTGCCGGAGACACAAGGTGAGGGCTCATTGGGCTGTAGTGACGGGCCAAGTTGACTAACGGGTGGTAGATAAAGTGCTTGATTGACGAGAGCGGTCCGCCATGTCGACGTTGCGCCGAGAAGAACCTGAGTTGCGTCCTGGGCAAGAGTCTTCAGACCATTCTAGATGAGAAGTCACAGTGGGTTATTCATCTCTAATTGTGTCGTGACATTCATTAACAACAAGTTAGGTTCTCTCAGGATGTGTTACAAGACCTGGAGCAGATGCATGGCTTCCTCAAGCAAGTCGCCGGAAAGCTTGACCTGGAATTACCACCGCTCCGCTCATCCGCTGGTGCGGAACCCCCTAAAGAAGACTCACCCGGCCACTCAGTTCCCTCCAACAAGGGCCATTACGTCCCATCCCGCGATAACTCACCGAAGCTAATGCCAGAAGATGAGGGCCTTCCTTATGTGCCCATCCACTCTCTCTATGCCCTCACAAAACTACGAGCTCTTCGATCTCCAGATGATGTCGACTCTCAACACAGCCATGGCATAAACGACTTCATCACAAGACGCTCCATCTCTCTGGCTGACGCAGAGAGATTATTCAGCTTCTACCGGAAACGCCTAAATCCATACATCTACCTCATCGGCTGCCCATATGAGTCATTGCAAGAGCTAAGACAGAAGAGCCAGTTTTTGCTCGTAGCCATTCTCACCGCTGCCTCGCTGCACGACTCAACAGCCGACTCCTTGTATCCCATCTGCAGCTCCGAGTTCCGAAGGCTCATCGAGATGACAATCTTTGAGAGACGACTGGACCGTGATTACCTGCGAGCTCTCTGTATTGGCTCCTACTGGCTAAGTGATGTATCGTGGATGCTTTCTGGGCATGCGATCCGCCGAGCTGCTGAATTCGATTTCCATAACAGCTACGACAGAGCCATCGAGGAGTCAAGTACTGAAGATGCCGACTGTGCGAGGATATGGTATATCCTCTATGTCTGCGACCAACAACTGGCAACCTTGTACGGCCGGCCATCAATCGTGCAAGAAGACGCTTCAACACAGAGCGTCATCAACTTTCTCCATTCCTCAGTCGCGAACGAAGAGGACCGACGACTTCTCAGCCAGGTTGCATCGGTCAGTATTCTTAGGAGTATTAGGGAGCTGTTCAGCGTCAACAAGGGCAAGCCAATACCTCGGATGCATCTGAATCACATCACCCACTTTCGAAAGCAGCTTGATCAGTGGTTTGACTTTTGGACAAAGCAGGTGCACGGTAAGCTCTCTTTTATCATGGTCCTCAAAAGACGAGACTAATGAAATGCTTAGCGCAATGGCCTGGAATCGGAGGCTTCCCTCGTAAAGGCATCATCCTCCACTACAACTTTGTCCAGCTCTACCTCTACTCCCACGTCTTCCGTGGCTTGTCCAAGGGCGACCCCGTTCCACATTACTTCCTCGATTGTGCCCTCAACGCTATTTCAACAGCCACAACAATCATCGACAAGTTCGTTCACGATCCTGATGTCGCACTGGGTATCGTCGGCATGCCCTCGTACGTCCACTCCATGACGGCATTCGCTTCCATGTTCCTCACCAAAATCGCAACCAAATACGATGATCTTATTGAGAAAGAAAAGGTGTATGATCTAATCACAGGCCTTGTGCAACAGTTTCGGTCACAGCCAGCAGGGAAATGGCACCTGGCCAACCTAATGATCAGTGGGCTAGAGAGAATGGCCCAAACGCTCAAGCCTGTTGCCCCAGGGGAGGCGGGAATGGGGTCAGGTCTTGACATGGATCCGAGCATGGACACGGAAGGCCAGATGCCCGGTGTGGATAACCTCTTTTCTGATTTGGCGGGCGACTTCTTTTTCAACTACGACATGAGCTTTGGACTGTCTGGTCCATCATAAGCGACGGTGCGTTAGCAATCAGGTTCAGGCACGAAAGGTAGGCGGAATTTGATTGAAAACTTGCAGTCAAGATATCTTGGTAAAATCCTTGGTTCTGACTACTGTTACCTTTATATTTGATGTAACATGTACAAACCCATAGCATTAATACTCATATGTTCTACCCATCCTAGTTTTTCATGCCCAGGTAGAGCTCTAGCCTCCTAAGCTGTGGCTCTTATTGTCACGGTGAAGAAACTTAATGGGTTGATTCATCTCGGTAGACGTGATTTTTTGTTGTTGACTTCCATGATGCATCCAAGAGGATTTGTTGGTCACGATATAAAAAAACACAGTTAGATACACAAGATAGCATTAAAACCCAATGTTGGAAAACACAGTGACCTTAATACAGGCTCTATGGCGACAGCCAGAGCAACGTAGACGTGATTTAGACCTTCAACATGCATTTTCTCCGCAACCTTACCCGGGCTGCCCAGGTAGACAACAATGTCTTCTGCCTAGCAATTTGTAAACAATCCATGGCAAAAAAGGTTTGTTGAGGCACGCAAACTTGATATTGAGCATGTCGCGTTTTTGGGTATAAATAATCAAGTTGCCTGCCTTGGTTTTGGTCAATTAACATTCCACCATTATCATTGCACCTCGGCTCACTAGAATCAACAACTTATGACCAACCGACCTGATGACAATGGAATTCTCCCAGCGCATGTATCAGTCCTTCATCGCCCGACTCATCCAAGCTCTGCCTGGTAAGTCGAGTCTTTCCCCCCAGATCCGACTGATTTCTGACCTCTCAGCCCCCAGCGTACTACCAGACAAGGATGATTCACCTTTGCGCGAGGAGTGGCATCTGCACTTCCGGTTTTCGTCAGATCCCGAAAAGAGGCTGAGCAACCCACCGCAAGACGTGCTCAAGCAGTGGACTGCCTACCTAGACCTCACCATCTCGGACGTGCCTAGCCTCATGCAGGACGGCCTCTACTTGACCCAAGAGAATGTCCAAGAGCGTGAGAACCATGTGCATGAGATTTATGCAAATGAGCACAAGCGCTACTATCTTCGCCGCTGCTTCACCGTCGTCGATACGAAATGGTCAGGCAGGCTCGGCGTTACCTCATGGACATATGAGCCGGTTAGAGACTTTCGTATTTACCATCTCTCAGCTGATAAGGTGTATAACGCCCAGGTCTTGGATAAGGATGGGAATGTGGTGTACTACTACGATATGTGTAAGCCACATAAAAATGCGAATTACGTGTACGACGATATGCCCATGGATGGACTCTGGCCGCGGCCTAAGAAGGAACGAGAGGAGGAACAGGAAGAAGGAATTAGAGATGAAGGAAAGGGTGACGAGGGAGAGAAGGAGGGGGAGGGGGAGGAGGAAGAGTTGGTCGGCTCTCCGCCTCAGGAGTCTGAATATTCATTGATTGACTTGGGGGTGGGATTGATGGATGACAACAATGCGCCATAGGGATAGATTGTTCCCCTAGGTATCCAGGTTTGAAATACCTAGGCGGTCTACGATCGAAGGGCCTTCACTTTCCTCAAGCTCACACAGTCACCCATTAACCTTGTGGCACTTTATTCATCCTAGTGAGTGATTCATGACCCTGCTAACTTGTATCGCTAGCGGTCTTTTTCTGTTCGCGTTAGGGCTGCCCGCCGGCGCCAACGGCCGCAGCAAGAGTAGCCATCACCACCACCACTCCAACCACTTCCGCAAGAACCACAAGACCAGAACCCACACCCCTAGCAAACTGTGTTTGAGTTGGAATGTCTAGTATCGCCATCTAGCCCGCCTGGACCGTTTGACTGAATAGGCACCTGAGCTTGATCTGATATTGGGGACAATTTTCGATCTTTGACGTTCCAAACCGAACCATGCCTGTACATTTCACTCACGGCCAAGTATGTTTCCCTTCGAGTGATGCGCAGGTAAAACCAACATCATATACTCGACGCCAGTGCCACCAGCAAGGACTGTCCTCCGCCGACCTTGACATAACAGATATGCCACCGCGTAGCAAGCCACGGCGGCAGCAAGACAAACCCCAGATGGCATACACGGTAGCTCAACAGCGAACGCGGCCCAATGTACGATATCCAAGACGGCCCAGAAAAGGACATTGAAGAGGGTTTCATCCCCTATCCATCGATCTGTCTGGGTGTCGATGGTGTCAAAGAGCAAGAGCTGCAGAGAGACGACAGCGAAGATGGATATGCTTGCAATTCAAGGTTAGGAGGAATAGCGAGAGAAGTAATAGGATTGGCGACATACGTGCTTAGCACCCCAATGAATACATCGCCTGCTGGACGAGGGTAGGTTTTTTCAATCACGCCTGCTAATAGCAGAATCACCGTCACAATTTCGGCTATCAGTGTTATAAGAAGCCACCTACTCGATATTGCAGTTAGTGTGCGCCCTAGGTTTATGACCCGGAGGAGCTGACCATTGTGCATAAACATCTGGAGCTTGCAATTAGCGAAAATGCCATGGTGGATGGGAACATTTGACTTGCAGAAGTTCAATGATCGGACCTCGTCGCTAAGTAAACGTATAGCTGTCTTGAAAGAGAGGCCCATGGTTGTAAAAGTATCCGCAGCCTGATTGACAGGCTGCAAAATCAGGCGGGCAGACCCCATGTTATACCCGTCCATCCCTGGTGGCTTGTTCTGGGCTTTCAGCTTGGCTTGCATCGCCTCACGCAGCCGACAGACATATCGGTTGGCTACCTATTTATAGAAATCAGGCTGGCGGCAAGAGAACAGCAAGCAGGGACAAATTGTCGAGTTTTTTTCTCCTCTTCCTTATCAACGCGAATGTTGTCGAGTAAAGGTATCGAAGCCAGACATGAGCTCTCAAATCTACCAAAACCTGCCGAACCCGGAAACCTCGATACGTCTCCTCCGGATAGAGCCCGGCTGGCCAGCAGACCCCCTCTCGGTTCACCTCACGGTAGTTCCGGACCGAAACACGGCCCCGACCTACGACGCCCTCTCCTATGTCTGGGGAAAGAGCTTGAGTCCTGACCCTGTCTTGTGTAATGGTTCCTCCATCACCATCACTGCGAATCTCGAATCAGCCCTTCGAGCTCTCCGGCCGTTCCCTGCCGTGGGCCATCCTGCCCAGCACGGCGTGGATGTTATCGACAAAGGCCATCTGCTTCATTCCAGTAAACATCCATGGAAAGCTTTTGCCCACAATCGCAATGAAACGGAAGCTGTCGAGTCCCGAAGGACCAAGGCAGACGCAGATCAGACGACCGGCTTCGTATGGATTGATGCGCTTTGTATCAACCAGGCAGACTTGAAAGAGTGCGCAGAGCAGGTCAAGGGCATGCGCGACATCTATACAACGGCCAAGATTGTGCGTATATGGCTCGGTACAACACTTGTCACCGCTGAGGGTGTGCCGCGAGTCTTTCCCGACGTGAAGACTCGCAAGCTCGACGCCGCCCTCGGCCGTATCCGTTTGACTGAACTCGGTCACATGCCTGTGGTATTGAGCTTTCTAGCTCAAGCCCTGCGGAATGAAACACGAAGCTGCGAGGCCAACGGTTACTCTTCTGTACCGGGAGCCACAGTCGAGACTGAGAAGGGTGAAGTTGACTTGGTCGGCTTCCCACAGTCTTATGCCCCCGAATGGGCCATACTCACCGGGTTCCTTGAGCAGCCATGGTTTCACCGTGTTTGGATTGTGCAAGAGGTCGTCATGGCTCAAGAGGCCAAAGTTATGATGGGTGATTGGGAGATGGAGTGGGAACCGTTTGCACGAGCCATTGACATATTGGATGAAGCAAGGCTATCAATCTCACACTCTCTAAAGATTCATGGTTCAGAGGAGCTCTGGAAAGGACTACCCCTTCTCGCTGCCCGATATCTCGGTCATATCCGTCGACTACCAGGCCGTACTAATTATCTCCTCCCTCTCCTCAACGATTCACGTCAACGCAAGGCCACGAAACCCGCAGACCATGTTTTTGCCGTCTTGGGCATGGCTAGCGAGGTTGTCAACCCAGATCCCAAGCATGTTGATCTGTTCAGGTTCGTCGTGATTGACTACAACAAGCCAACGGCTCACGTCTTTCGAGATGCGACATGGTTTATTCTCCTAAGCCATGCCACGCTTTTACCCCTCCATATGGTGGAGCTCAGCGATGGTCAGTCAATGAAGGATTGTCCTTCGTGGGTTCCTCTCTGGACGGAGCCCCGAAAGACAATAGGTCTGCGTCAGAAGCTTTTCAACGCAAACCTAAGCAAGAAGATGGACCTTGATTGTCATGACGAAAACACGCTTCGGGTCTCCGGGTACGCCTTCGAGCGTGTACAAACCGTGAGCCCTGGGCTAAAAACTGCCGCTCAGACAGCTGCAGATATGGACAGTAACTCTGCCTGGCATTACCCACCACACAGCGAGGAAATCGAGTTTGTCACATCAGCCTGGAACATTGCAGAATCCTTCCAAGTCACAACGCGAGAAGAGACTAGGTTATTGCAACGGCCATATCAGTCACCCGATGCCGTTCTGGAGGCATTCGTTTACACCCTCTGCGGTAATTGGAACGAAAGCACCGACAACGAAAAGGCCGACGCATCCAGCGAAGTCATCAACTCAGCAAAGGCCTGGCTCGAAAAGTTTGTAGATAGATTTTCCCAGTCCGCTTCTTTTCTCAGCAAAACATGGCATGCTTTTCGGGAAGCCATGCTTCAACCTAATGGACTGAGTTTCCAGGCTTGCATGTTGAGGGGTTGCATCTCGCGGCGTTTTTTCATCACGTCTGGTGGTTTCATGGGTATTGGCCCCGAGGCTATGAAGGAAGGCGACGTTGTCGTCGTGATTTTTGGATTGACCTTGCCTTTCCTGCTGAGACTGACTCAAGAGAATGTGGACAAGTTTCTCGTTGTTGGGCCTTGCTATGTACATGGTATCATGGAAGGGGAACTAGTCACGGCGTTGGAGGGTCAGCCTCCCCAGGTATTCACCTTGGTTTAGTCAAGCTCACGCCCTATCTTCTAGTGGAGGGATAAGAGGGAGAGACGCATTTTGAGGGCATCTCAATGCGACTTGAGATGTATCTTGTGAGCTAATGAACAAGTATCGTTGTGGAAAACATGCTGATTTATATCATGCTTGCATGTTGCATCCTCTCATTGCTCCCGACAACGTTCCCGATTCATGCTTCCCCCTCACTTCCCCATTCCCTACGGGATTCCAAGGAGGTTGAGAATGAGAGTCTGACGATGGAAATCTGTAAAGAAACATGAGGCTAAGCATGTATCTACATTTTGGAGGACCTTGCTTGTCGACCCGATAAAGCTGGTCAGGACCCCTAGCCTCCACGGTCGATAAACATCCAAAACATCAACAGGAGAACAACCCAGTCTCGTGCCTCCTCCAGGAAGGTAGATGCCACCGTCGACAGCTACAGCCGACCCACCGTGCCTAGGAAGCCTCATGGCATCGAGCTTCTTCCAGGTCTCGACCTCGGCGTCAAACACCTCGACGTCATTATACTCAAGTTGATAGCTCAACAAGTTTCCCATGCAGACGAATTCAGAAAATGCCTCGTCATTACCGTGGCTGGCAACCAAGACATATCACCCGCAACTGCATGCCAAGGGAGCGGGATCGGCAATAGAACTTCCCTTGTATCAGGTTGAAGTTGCTGATGCGCGAAGGTCATCAATTCGGAAGTGCATGTGCCTCTGTTGTCGGATTTATCTCAAATGTCCAATAAACCCGATGCCAAGACCAGATATAACAATAATAAACCCGATGGTCTCTTGGCATTGTTTTCATTCTCGTATCAACTGGGCTACCTACTGGAGGGTAGGAACCGGCAGAGTAAATTTAATAACAATATATCTTTTAGGAGAATCCAACAGCATCGGTGTTCTAGCGATGCAATACATTCGTTCCCTGAGGATGAATTACCTGGCCTGCTTGCTGTGTTGCACGCAACTGAGAATGGCCATCCATGTTACGCCAAGCAAGGCTCTTCAGTATCTTTTAATTCTGTGGTATGATGATAACGGTATAAGTAATTGAACTGTCCAAGATAATACATTTATTGTCTCTTTGCCCACAAGATGCTGGGTGAAATGAACTAGTTTGTGTGTTCCTGCGCTGAGCTGATACGTCACGACATGATCACTGGAGAGTGCTCCGACAATATGGGTTCACCAGGTCCGCTGCACGGAGGTTGGACCCTCTGTTGGGGTTCCTGTCGTCGAGAAGATCATCTTTTGGGGTCATAATCGGGTGTGACCTTAGACCTTTAGCTCTCACCGTGTCAGCCTGTTCTGAGCCGGGCTAATGGCATGGCTCGGTAGGCTACACCACTGAGCCATCCCTGCTTCTTCTGTCCAGCGGATGATTTTCGTGATGCGCAGCATACCTTGGAAGATGTTGTATGAGGCATCTCCAATCACTTACTCAAAGACAGGGCTGATCTGCTTCTCCGCTTCTGCGCCTCGATTCTGCCTAACTAGGCCGAGAGGCAGTGCAGCAACACAAGGTGCCACACAAGCTAAACAAGCTTTGAGCTAACCTTAATCGAATAGGCTAAATATGCCTCTATCGACAAAACGCCTTATTGTGACGCTGTGTGACATGCAAGGCTCACCACTTGTTCTAGTCCCTGCGAGGCAACCCACCAGGGGAGGCCTCCGCAGACGCCTCATCGTCCGATTTAATAGCGCTTCGTCCAAGCATCATTTTGCTCTGTTCTGCTATTCAACACGTTTGCACACTATCACTACACGTACAAAGAACTATGTCTGGACAACCACCGTATTGGCAGGCCCCTCAAGGCCAACAGCAGCAGGGCTATCCCGCACAGCAGCCCTACGGTTATGCCCCTCAAGGCCAGCAACCGAATCAGCCCTACCCTTACACTACCCCGCAACAGCCGTACCCTCCACAGGGTCAACAGCCAAACCAGCCTTACTACTCGGACCCTTCTCAACAACAATATCCTCAACAGGGCCAGCCTGGTCAATATCAGCAACCTCCTCAAGGTCCACCACAGCAGTCCTACTACGGCCAGCAACCTCAAGGAGCGCCGGCTCCCTATGGCCAACAGCCTTCTCCAGCTCCATACGGACAGTGGCAGCCTCCTGCTAACTACCCCCCTCAACCACAGTATGGTGCACCTCAGGGTCAGGCGCCATATCCCGGCCAGCAACCCTACCCAGGACAACAAGGACAGCAATGGCAGCAACCACCATCACAGTATGCCGCAGCGCCAGGACAGCCTCCTGCACAGCCCAAGCCAGTCAGCATCCCCGAGAAAGCATCGCCGGGATATGATCCTCAGCAGAAGCTTGAAACAATGGCTGTAGACAAAGCGGCCGACGTTGAAGCCGTTCGGAAAGCCATGAAGGGTATGGGTTGCGATGAGCGTGCCTTGATCCGCGTCCTCACCAGCAGCAAATACCGCAACCCTTGGGCCATGGCGCAGTTCGTCGAGGCTTACAACAGCCGCTTCCTGCGCGACCTGGCAAAGGACATTGAGAGCGAAACAAGGGGCAACCTGGAGACAGGCCTCCTCGCGCTGATCCGTGGACCCCTGGCAAACGACGTCTATGTCCTGTCAAAAGCCCTGAATCGCTTGGGAACCGATGAGGAGGCTCTGAATGATGTTCTATTGTGCCGCTCAAATGCAGACATTCGCGCGATTGCTGCCGAATACAAACGTGTCAGGGGCAAGGAGCTGCTGTCTGATATCAAGGACGACGTCGACGATACTCTTTTCAGACTCTACAGCATGGTCCTCGCTGGCACCCGCTCGGAGGGCATCACGGTCATCGACCCCGTGGAAGTTGATCAAAAGGTGACGGAGCTTCAGAATGCAACCGAAGGACAGATCGGCGCAAACGCCATCGTCGTGGCCCAGATCTTCACCAGCAGCAGCGACCTGCAACTTCGCGCCATCAGCGACGCATACCAGCACAAGTACCGGCGAAGACTCAAGGACGTGATCGAGAAGGAATTCCGCGGCGACTTGGAGGACGCTCTGTTGATGATGCTCGACCACGCGACGGACCCGGCACTCTTCGTGGCATCCAAGCTGAACAGACCCCTGAAGAGTTCGCGCAAGGAGAAGCACTTTATCAACAGACTCCTCGCTCTGTATTGGCGCCCCAACGGTATTCAAATGGCACAGGCAGGGTATTCGACGTATTTCAGGGTTTCGTTGAGAAATGACATCAAGGCTGGCTTGGATGGAGACTTTGAACAGTTGGCTCTGGCGTTGATTAGTGAGAAGTAGATCGTTTTGTAAGATATTTTGATGGATATGGATGGAATGAGCGATGAGTCGGTTAGCCAAGTAGCTTTTCTTACTGAGTCTGATTTTTATGTCGTTTATGATTGTGAGTGAAGCTTATTGGGAACGTATTCTATGGAAAGCTTCCGCTGGGAGGACGTCTCATGGCTGTCACCGTTGACCAATATCTACTATTTTCCAAGTCAAAGGATGAAGACATACAATCATTCATGTACTAACTAACCGAGTGAAACAGTTCGAGAGAGAAGAAGAAGCCGAATGATAGTGTTTGAAACGTCATGATCTATATTACATCGACAAGCAATTTTCCGTCTATTTTCCTACATCTATTTCCTTTTAGATAGCTCCACCAAAGAAAGCACCAAGTGCCGACAGAACAATTCGAATTCCAGCTTGCAACTCAAGCTCAGGAACACAATATCTATCAAGATTAGACAAGCCTCGGTGGTGCGCAACAAGGGCAACTTACGTGTCTCCAGCCAGTTCCAGAAAGCCAGCCCAGAAAATCCAATCAGCGCAGAAGGTGAACATTCCCAATACAACACATACACAGATGACATATTTCATCCGAAGGTGCTTGGATAACTCGATCGACGGGAAAAGACCCGTGCAAAACACGATCAAGAAAAGCAGGGCAACACAACTGCTCCCGAGGTGGTAAAGAGCAGCGCCGTGCATCATCTTTGCCGCCTTGGGGACTTGCTTGTAGTTTGAATCTGTGGGCAGGTATTTCTGGTTGAAGGCAAAGTACCCTATCTTGCCGAGGTAGTATAGGAGAGGGATTTGTATGAGAAGCTCGGCGATCAAGGCGCTTGCTGCTGCTGAGCCGTGGTCGAGTTCAGCCACCAAGCCTTTGTGGGCTGCGTTGACCTGCGAGGTGAAGATATGTTAGCATAATCTCGGAAATGGAACAGGTTTTCAGCAAGGAGGCATCAAGAGATGGCATCCAGATAGCTATCAAGCTGCCCTCCGTTGCCATGCCGAATCACAAACGTACCTGGGGAGACTTGGCAAGCAGCTGTACCCAAAATGCAATGAGCAGGCAAAAGAAGGACATTCTTGGAAGGGTTAATTGCAGAAAAAAGAGCGAATGTCTTGGATAATTGCTGACGCGACCCTCGTGCTGTTCAATGATGACGACGTTGATGACTGCAGCAGCGAGCGAGAACCCAAGCGGGAAGACCCATGTCAATCTCCAGGACCAAGCTCTTTCACTGTCGAGTTTCCCAAAGGTCATCCGTCTAGCGATGCCACGATGGCCGACGAGTAGGCATATGACGCTGATGATGGCGGCGGTGACGGCGTATGTGGCAAGGACTCGAGCCTTGGAGGGGCATTGTCCCGAGGTTGAAGTTAGTGTATAGTCCCATGGGATGAATGACTGATAGTGTGCTGAGGTTTGACTCATGTTGGATTAATTGACATGGAAGGTGGTGTTTGTGAAGAGTGAGAAGGAAACTAGGTTCAAAACAGGGGTGGTGAAAGGCAAGTAGGCTCCTTATATGCCAAGTGGCGGACACAACCTGGGCCGAGGCTGAGTCTACAGGTAGATTGCAGGCCGCCTGGGGGAGAGGCTAGTCTGATCTTACTTGCATCAGAGGCAAGTGTGTTATGAAGTGGCCGAGCTGAGATTACTTGCACATTCGGGACTCTTTCGTTCACACGGATATGACGCAGAGGTCTTGGAGGTTGGCGCAGCCCTCTTTCAACCCATTCAGGGATGTTTCTGCCACCGCCATGTCTTAAGGCAAAATACTTGGCAAGGTGCTAGTGCTTTCAAAATCAGGCTGTGGAGGCATAGTTAAGCCAAGTGAGCGAGCCTTGGACCCGCGAATCAGCTAAAGGTGCTTCAATGCCGGCTTCTCCGGGGTTTACATCCGTTTTCAAGGATTTTACACAACCGGTACAACTGTGGCTGCATATACGACTCCTGGGGAACCGGATCGACGGCCTGCCTCGTCGGCCGGCTCACACCGGTTTGGGGTCGACCGCACAGCCCGGTGGAGGTGTTGAATTCTTGTGCCGTTATGTATTGGCTGGCCAAGCCAAAGCCCCCTTTTAAAAATGCAGATAAGCCCAGGAGCTGAGACTGTGGAAATTGTGCCACTGCAAGTACGTCAGGGTGTTGCGCACATCACCACCCCGACGGAGTCACTCGGAGAGCCTGATTTATCAGCCCCCAATCGAGGACCAATAAGGACAGTTGCACAAGCCACATTTATAAGCTGGCGATTGGAGTTTGCGTGCGAGTTGCTGGTAGTTGCCTTTGGTGCCTAATAGGCGTGTGTTGAAATGCGCCTCAGCTGGATACCATTAGTAAAGGGGCAAAAAGAGGTCCTGACCCCTATACGAAATACACGAAAGCCAAAAAAAGTCTGAGATGTTTTTGCTAGAGCTCACCAAAAGAGAAGAAAAAAGATCTTGTTTCTAGAGGCTTTCTTGTAAATATAGACACGGCTTTGGAAAGCCAGCGATGAGTGATGGTTGTATCTACCGTTGCTCCAAAGGCCCCGGTAAGGACCCAAGCCCGATGCGACTCACTGGGAATCTCACATCACTATAGAGAAATAAACATGATTAAACAAGCAGGTCTTTCATCTTTGTCCATCTACACTCCAACAACTCGGGTTCGAGCAGAAACAAAGTTGGTAAAGTACTATGGATTTTATTGATTAATGACGTCTTGTCCCTATCTACGAGAACGTGTTTCGAGAGATCAAAACCCGCTGTCTCTTTTATGTGAGTTACTGGGTCTGAGCTGTGATTCGCATTGTGTGAATCACTGTAACGCCTCTAAAAGAGGCCATTAGCCAAATTCACAAAGAATACAGTCATTATTACGTACTGGCATTTCAATTCAAGGATCTTAAACATTATTATTGATGGATTGTCGGAAACTTGGTGCCTCCGCTTTCTTTATAGCAGCACCGAGGGCTCTACGATTGGATGTTTCGGTGTCGAGTGAAATAACGCCTCATGACTAGAGCATATAAACCATCGGCCATTTAAACAACAAAGAAAAGGAAGAGGTTAGACAAATCAACCTACCCCGCTGCCCCTATCGGCCAAGTATTTGCGCCGCCAGTTGTCTTCCCAGCAAACCCCATCATCGTCTACACTGACCTGATCAGGCGCTTCCACCATTTTTGCTTTTTGGGAGACCAGCTCTCCGAGTTGTCTCCTGGTGGCTTGAGCATACCCTCCCCTCGTGGCGGGTAGAGGATGGAGAGGATTCGTTTGTCTCCTTCTGACAGGACCATGTTGGTAGGGGCTGTTGCCTTGCTGTGGAGCTCGTCGCCCTCCTTGATGCGATAGTGCATGATGGACTTTGGATCATAGGGCTCCAGAGTCTTGCCTTCGGGTGTATGAGGGTCGTAGTTGTGCTGGACCAGGGCCCGGGGCCAACCAAGTCTTTGTCCAATAACAGCCATGTCCCACTTCTTCCCACATTTCGGATGCTGATGTTCGTGCTGAAGGCCAAGGGCATGTCCAAACTCGTGCAGTATGTGGTTCCGCAGCAATGCCAGTCTTTGGTCTTTGTCGTTCGAGCGGCCCATGTCCGTAAAGTTCAGCTTCATGGTCGGCTGGCCTCTGAGAACAGACTTGGCATCTGTTCCTATACGGGAGTGGGAGATATTTGAGAACTTGATCCGGATGTCGGCCTTACCCCTCTGTCCCCGCCTGTAGAAGTAGAATTTGATGCCCATAGGCAGGGAGTGGAAGTTTTCTTCCACAGTCGACCGCACAAGCCGCCTTTTGGCCCAGTCCCCGTTGAGGAACCGGACATTCAACCAGTGCTTTTCGACAGGCCAAAGCAGTCTGTTCTCAGCCATACCGCACATTGGAGCGTCTTGCATCTTGTCTTCGCTCTATTTGGGCCGTTGCTGGTGATGATGGTATGTCTGTCCTAACTTGGGCTGAGGTAAAGAAGGCAATCGTTCTATCGTTGATATTGTAGGTTAGATAAATGAAGTTTCATGAGGGTTTCGTAGCTTATTTATTCTTCAATTGTAGAATTAAAAAGTATGTGTTCTTCTTTATGTCACGTTTGCACACCAAGACACCTCATTTGGTTACTAGAACCTTACTTGACTGAGAAGCTTGCTTGGCCGAGAACCTTCCTTGGTTACCGAGAACAGTGTGAACCGAAGCTGGCTTTGGCATTAGACTGTTTACTGGTGATCACTCCCACAACTTTAAGGAACACAGTTATGACACGTACTGGCATTAAAACTCAATACCGAAAAACACCGTAACCTAGAATAACCCCCCTATATCCACCGCTAAAAGGCCGAACACTAGAAAACTTATTCTTGCACTCAGTCCGAGATGCCATGCTCGCTTCACCTTCATCCATCCAGAACATTCTCCCTTTCTCTACGTTCCAGGCGTTTTAGGGCTAAGAAGACCTGTGAAAAATGACATGTTAGACAACCACCAGTTCAGCGCGTACCAACGAGAATCATGACGCGAGAGACCTGGGAAGACTTGGCTTCGGCAAGGACAGCTCTAGCAGCAAAAAGAAGGCGGAAACCGCAAAAATAGAGCTGACAAGAGTGGGATTCGAACCCACGCCTCTTGCGAGACTGCGAATCGTTGCTAGTTCTTGTGGAACCTGAACACAGCGCCTTAGACCGCTCGGCCATCTTGCCTTGTGATTGGATGAGAGCTGGAGAAGGACAATGGGAATAAGAGTAGGAGGTTGGGAAGAGGGACCAGTGTTGCTTGGTTGTCAGTTTGGATGGTCTATACAGATGTGGAGAGAATACGAGTGCGTGGAAGGTAAGCAGGCGGGGTAGGCTTGGTGTTGAAAGGCAGTCATGAGCAGGAGGAAGACCAGACGAATGAACCAACAAGGGTTCTAATTTTCTTTTCGAAGATGATCTGCTGTCTAGAAATTCAACAGGCTCCCTTATGGATCTTGCATCTCTGGCCTCGGATGTGTTCGTGTTGCTCTAGGGTGGTGGAAGGCGAGTTTCACAATCAAGTGCAACGATCATATTGTGGTTCAGCACTAGGGACTGGGGGCCTCGTTCTTCATCTCCCAACCCGGTCTGTCGATATTCGGGCATCGATATAGTCTATAGACGCTTTCGTTCTCGTCTACCCTGTCTCGACATTCTCCCGGCATCTCAATCTCATTCCTCTCTCAAAACCGTTGAAGATTTAGTAAAGTCTTGTCTAAACTTGAGTCTCGGTTAAGCTCCACGTTCCCGCTCTTCGGGCCGTCCCTGATTGGACACTCTAATGCAGCACGTTACCCAAAATGGCAAGCCTGTAAACGGGGCACAACGTCAACCGTGAAATCTCTGCTCCCAACCATCCACACCAACCAACCCAAGAACAAGCACCCACACCAACTCATTAGGGCTCCGTATTCTCTCCACTCAACCCACAATCAACATAGCACCCAAATTCTTCGTCGGAATCCAACAACAAATAAGGTGAGATGGCCGAGCGGTCTAAGGCGCTGTGTTCAGGTTCCACAAGAACTAGCAACGATTCGCAGTCTAGAAATAGGCGTGGGTTC
>RZGM01000197.1:0-30518 GCA_027886205.1 Fusarium piperis | reverse complement strand
AGGGAATCGAACCCTGGGCTCCGCGGTACTTGATCTCTCAGGTTATGAGAGCGCGAAATGTTAGCCACTACACCATACCGGATATGGCTCTTGATGGTCGTCGAAGGGCACATTGGAGCTCAGAAGCCTGCGGTAGGGGGTAGCTCTCCAAGGACGACACCAACATCACATACCCGCTCAGATACACCTCAAATCCATCAATATCACAGACCGAGTAAACAAGTACGCACTGTTTCCGTCCGTCTATACCTACGTAATAATAGTACAGTGTCCAGCTCGGCGACAGCCACCTCCTAGAGTGGCTCTGCCGTCCTGTCTTTTGGCTTTTGTTCCCCCTCTAACCCCTCCGTTCCTTCATCAAAAACCTTCACCATGATCAAATATCAACAACAAAAGCTAGTACAATAACTCCCTTCATCTCCCTACCTCGAGCCACCCGGGGCTCCAAGCATCCGTTATCAAACACCAATCTCAACTCAACATTGTGCACTCCATATCCATATCTAAACCATGCCATCGGCAATCGCCAACCTTTGCTTGGCCGTCTTGGCTCGTTTAGATCCCTTCGCCCTGCCCTTCTTGCCTTTGGTGTCGCTCTCGGCGGCGGGCGTGTTTGGTGTTGCCGTTCCAGAAAGGCCCTTGGAACCATCATCAAAGTGTCCCTCGCCTAGAACTTGTTAGCTTGTGTCATCTGGCAGTAAAAGAGCTTGCTCACCTTCATGATACATCTCGTCCAAGCTGGCAGAGTTCTCTGCCTTGCGTCGCTTGCCTCCCTTCTTCTTTTGTTGCTTGTCCAACTCACCCGACTCGAGGAGTTCCTTTTCACGGCGCTCAATCATCTCCGCCTGCTCGTCATCCGCCAGCCACATGGCAATGTCACGGTTGCGGTTCTCGGGAGCACGACGGCCAGAGAAGTCGACACTGGCACCGCCACCTTGGATGACGACACGCTGGACTTCTTCCTTCTGCAGAGCACGCTTTCGGATACGCTCCTCGATGGTACCGCGAGTGATGAGACGATACACTGTAACCTGCCTGGTCTGGCCCAGTCGATGGGCTCGGTCCATGGCCTGTGAGTCGATGGTGGGGTTCCAATCCGAGTCGTAGAAGATGACGGTATCAGCGGATGTGAGGTTGATACCGAGACCACCGGCACGAGTAGACAGAAGGAAAATGAAGATCTCGGGACGGGTCTGGAAGTCGTGCACCGTGTCTCGTCGATCCTCGAGCTTGGTCGAACCATCAAGTCGGCAGTACTTGTAGTTGCGATACGTCAGGTACTCCTCCATCATGTCAATCATGCGCGTCATCTGGAAGTACAGTAGCACACGATGACCTTCACTCTTGAGCTTGAAGAGCAGGTCGTCAAGCTTGGCAAGCTTGCCACTGTCGGTGACGAATCGCCGCATGGACGGGACCGAGATGTTGGTAAAGCCCTTCTTCTCGTGATCCGGCTTGGGAAGCATCTCGCGCGAAGGGTACAACTCCAGAGGAACCTTCTTCTCCACCAGCGCCCTTTGCTCAAAGACTGTTGGTCCGAAGAGGATCTTGCGTATGTCGACATTGAACAGGTTGTTGGCTCGCTCAATCTCGGAGCCCAAGCTACGGCAAGAAACTTGGATCGGGGGAGCTGACGCTCGAGGTTTGCCAGCTGGTTCCAGTCGTCCAAGGCCAGACTCGTCATAGTCTGCCCGGGCAACATTCATCAACTGGGTCAAGACACCCTCGGTGGTGATTTCCGCAACGGGCTTCCGGTTCTGGCGAGCCCGAATCTGGAAGAGAGCATGAGCCGGAGTGTAATTCTTGTCTTCAGACTCGGTGTATGCAACATTAAAATAGCCAAGTCGGTCACGCTTTTGAAGCTCCTTGGCAGCTCGGATGATCAAGCTCGAGTGTGTAGCCTCATAGACTTCATCGGGCGAAGTATCAGCAAACCGAAGCCATGAGAATGCCTTGGATCCGCTGCTACTCTCTCGGATATTGTCTGGGCTCCAAATGTTCATCATGTGGTTGAGCGCCTGGTTTCGCCAACCAGCTATCCGGTTGTCTGGGCCAGCCTTGTTTAGACGACCACCCTCCCGCCAGATAAGACGGGGAAGTTCGTACTCGATCATGTTGCGACTCGAGTAACCCACAGAGACCTCGCTGCCCTCGCGGACAAATGACGCCGTCTCAGCAAAATAAGCGCAGGCGAATGGCGAACGAACTTCGGCGCGCTCAAACAGATCAGGATGGTTACAGACCTTTCGGAACTGCATCACCAAGTTCATCAAAGTGCCAGAGTCTTGGTCATCTCCCATGGTAGCCTTCTCGACGAGATCCATAATGTTAATCTGGTTCCGCAGATTGCTGTAGTAAGCCCGTTGTCGGTAGGTGAGATTGCAGAACACGTCGAGTTCAATCTTGTCACCGAGCTCCTTCTGCACATGCTTCTTCACACGTCGAAGCATGAAGGGCTTCAAGATCATGTGAAGACGCTTGAGCTGATCCTCGTTGAGCTTGGTATTACTCTGTGCGTGAGACTCAATGTCTTTGGAGAACCATTCACTGAACTCATCGTGAGAGTCAAACAGTGACGGCATGATGAAATGGAGAAGGGCCCAGAGTTCCTGCATGTTGTTCTGGATAGGAGTACCCGTGAGCAACAGTCGGTTTCGGCAGTGGAAGCCGAGAAGGCACTTCCAACGAGAACTCTGTGAGCTCTTGATGGCCTGGGCCTCGTCCAGAATCATGTATTGCCATCTCATCTTCTGGAAATAGGCAACATCCGAGACAACAAGCTGGTACGATGTCACGCAAACGTGGAAGGGGGCGTCCTTCCGGTACGTGGTGTGCTTGCGGTCCCAAAACTTTCGGAGAACCTTTCGGTCACTAGCGCCACCCCAGTACGGCAGAATCTTGAACTCGGGGACGAACTTGGCAATTTCCTGCTGCCAGTTGTGAAGCGTCGAAGCCGGGGCGACAACCAGGAAGGGACCCCAAATGTCGTGCTTCTCAGCAAGGTACGCCATGACGGAAATAGACTGGACAGTCTTTCCGAGACCCATTTCGTCTGCCAAGATACCGTTGATGCCCTGCTCGTACAGGTTGACAAGCCAGTTTAGACCCTTGAGCTGGTACTCCTTGAGCTGAGCGTTGATGAGCTTGGGCTGCTCAATTTCGACGTCTCCCAGACCTGTGGGGTTCTGGAAGTTCATCTCGCCCTCCTCATCCATATCAAGACCCTGGTTGTTGAAGTCGCGAGCCTTCTTCTGGGCCTCTGCAATGGCGTTCTGAGCGTTGGCCATGGCAGCAGCACGAAGGGCTTCATCGCTGCCCTCCTCAAAGTCAAGATTGGCAAAGTCTGTGACCTTGCCAGTGACGGGGCCGGTAGGCTCCTCAATGTCGAGTTTCTGCTCATCAATCTGGTGTTTATCCCTAGCCACATCAGGGTTGTCGGTACTGCGCTCCACCTCATCAGTCTTGATCTTCTTGCCGATGAAGTGAGAGTAGAGCTCAGTCTGGGAGATAAGGAAGTTGAGTTTCCTCTTCTGACGAGCGGCTTCACGATCAGCTTCCTCCTTGCGGGCATTCTCAATCTCTTGCTTCTCGGCAGCCTTGCGAAGGTCTCGCTCCTCACGCTCGTTCCGCTTCCAGAAGCCCATCATGTCACGCATGACTCGCTTGGCACGGGCTTGGAGATCCTTGGTGCCCTTGTTGGTTCGCAGCTGCCAACGCTTGGCCTCCTTGGATGCTAGAATCGCCGTCTTCTTGAGGTTAGAGGCCTTGGTAGCGTAAGAGTCGACTGCCAGCTTGAAGGTCTTGTTGACATCCTTCCTAGCCATGTCTCGCCAGATCTGGTCGTAAATTTGGTTGTAGCCCTTGGACATGAAGCGCTTCTCGTTCTCGGGGATGTCGTCGACCTTTTCCTTGTCCTTATCCTTCTCTTTGTCCTTGCCCTTCTTGGGCTTCTTCTCGACAGGCTCCTCTTCGTCCTTGTCAGCCTCGTCCTTGTCCTTTTCGGCTTCCAAGGCAGATTCCTTCTTGGACTTCTTGATCTTGATGCGGACGCGATTTTCTTCCTTGGTGGGCAACTCCTCACCAGCATCCAAAGCTGCCTGGGCAGCTTCGGCAGAGTCCTTCTCGGCCTGCTTCTGCTCCTTTGACTTCTTAAGACGTGGACCACCTCGTCCCTTAGCTTTTCGCTTGCCAGATGGGGTACCTGCTTCACCCGACTCCATGTCGGAAGCTTGGAATGAAGACATAGTGCCACCCTCGAGGTTAAGCTCCAGGTTCCGGGCGGGACCCTTGATTCCCTGTTGTAGAATAAGCTTCGTCTGCTGTGCCTTCTTACTGGCACGCTCGGCATCACGGAGGTGCTTCTGGCGCTCTGCCTCATCTTCGGCTGCCTCGGCGCGCGCGAGAGCTGCCTCCTTCTGCTCCATGGTCACGGCCATGGACTTTTCGCGACGTCGCTTGCGTTGCATGTCCTTCTTGCGTTCCTTCTCAGCGTAGACCTCTTGCTCACGGACTTCGTGAAGAGCCTCGTCATAGAAAACATCGTCATATCGCCGTTTGCCGAGCTCGGCATGTAGCACCAGCTTCTTACTTGCTGAAGCTGCATAAGCATCTCGGCGAATTCGGCTCTGATCCAGATCCAGCTCGGCCATTACACGTCGGCGCTTCTGGGCGCGTTCCTTGTACTGCTCCTCGTCGAACTCATCAGGATCAAGGGTCGCGGCCTTGTTGTCAATCTGAGACTCGGCATTCTGAATCTTCTTCTCCATCTCACTCGACCACGTCTTTTGCTTGGGTTGGCCATTTGCTTGTCGCTTAGCAGGTAGACGAGGCGTCGGGGATTCCTTCTTGATGGATAACCGTCGCCCGTTCTTAGGAGCCGCTGTCTCTCTTGCCGCCTCTCGAATGTCAGAAGCGCGGCCCTTGGTCGACTTACGGCCTCCCCTCTTTTTGGCAGGTTCTCTTGGTTTTGCCCTGGTAGGTTCGGGCTCCGTCTCGACGTCTTTCTCGACTTCGGTGTCGTGATCCTCAGGCTCCAGGTCGCGCTTTGACGGCTTCGCTTCTCGCGAATCACGCTTCAGCTCTCGGTCGCGTCGGTCTCGGTCATGTTCTCGCTCGCGCCCTTCAACAACAGGTGTTCGTTCCCGAGGTTTCGGTGCAGGTTCGGCACTGGACAGAATGTTGGAGAAGGACATGGGGTCAGCAGCTCGGCTCGGCGTCTTGTATCGAGTTAGCATTGATGCATCAGAATAAAGACCGAGATGGCGTACGCTGGTTGATGGAGGATTAGGCTTTGGTGGTGATGGAGCCGCGAGGTCCGACTTGAAGGGTGGAAGGGCAGGAGCCCCGTTGGTTGTCGAGCTCATATTGGCCGTTGCACCATGTCTCAAACTCGGAGAAGCTAGGAGCGGCTGTCGGCCAGGAGGACTGAGAGACCCAGGTTGAGGGTGCGAATGGGACAGTGGGCTGCGCGGACGATTGAATGAAGATGCGCGTGGTGATGTGTAAGAGCCGTTGTAATACGAAGGAGTGTGCTGTTCACCAGATTGCGAATAGTTGTACGGCTCACGGTTCTGTTGGGGTGGAAAGAAAAAGGTTAGCTCCACGTCAGCAAAGATGTGGTTGTTATGGTTTGCCGCGGGTGAGGGAAAGAATGCGTGTTGCCGCGTTAAGGGGAGGTGGTGATGAAATTAAGCGTGATGCGATGGATGTTACGGGAGGGTGCGAAAAATTACTAAGATGGTGTTCAGAAGAGAAGCAGGCATTGATGGCCTGGAGACGATGTGTGATGAAATAGACGAGAATCAAAAAAGTAAATGATGTTGGGGGAAAGAAATTCAAGGGCCGACAGGACAGGTGCGGTGCATTCAATCAAATCAAGCCTGGGCGAGACGACGGAGAGTCAAAGACAAAAAAAGAAGTGGATTTGCCCCCCTTACCTTGGGAGTGCCAGCCGGGGGCGCGTTGGCGTTGGCGTTGGCGTTGTGCCAGGAGGCGGCTGGCGTAGCCGCGTCGGAAACAGAAATTCGACGCTCCTTGGTGGTGTCGGTCGTTGGGTCATAGAAGCCTCGCGATGCGGGTTTACTGTCACGACCGTGATGGACGTCGGGCGCCGAGGGCGAATAGTATCCAGCCGGCGGGTGCAGCGGCGACACCGGGGGGGGAGCTTGGTGTTGATGTTGCTGGTGCGACGGATGCTGCGAAGGATGGTGTTGAAGGCCACCCGGCGTGCTCGCCGCAGGTGATGATGACTTGAGACCAACGGGAGGTGGTAGAGTGGGAGCGACGGGGCCGCCCGGTGCGCCCGAGGACGAGGAAGACATGTAGGGATTATGCAGGGCCGGACGAGGCGGGGACTGGTGAGGATGACCAGCACTCGAGGTGCTGGTGTTGTGAGAATGAGCGTGGCCGTGGTTTGGGGGAGAGAAGGGAGGAGGACGGAACTCGGACTGCTTGGGCGAGCGCAGGCTGAAGGTGGAGTGCCGATGCGCATTCGCGTTCGCATTCGATGAGGCTGTCGCCGTCGCACCAGCTAGAGGGCCAGCCGAGTCGCCGCCAGGACGAGGAACATCAGAACCGCCCATCACGTCGTGCCGGTGATGGTGGTGATGATGGTGGTGATGGTGGTGGTGATGCGAGCGAGGTTCCCGCTCCTCATCGCCACCGTCTTCTCTATGTGGCCGCTGCAGCACCGTTGAGTTGTAGCCGTTCTTATCCATGCTGGAGACTTAGCGATCGAGGAAAGACAAAGCCAACCCAGCAAGGATCAAGAATAGCAGGCAGCGTGTGATATTCGACGGCCGAAGATGTATCAGACTTGAGGACCCATGTGCACGATGGGCAGTGACGCGACGATTGAGGGGGTGGGATTTCGAGGCGAGGATGCGCACTCGATCAGCTAGAGGTCGCGATGCGCACGCGAGGCTCTGTGGGGGTGTCGATCCGATTCGATTCAGTCGCGACCAAGCATGCGATGATGCAGCCAGGCGCAACAGCAGAAGACGCACGGGGGAGTCGATGTTCGACGAAGATGTGATCGCGAGGTTTGTCGGGTCTGGGTTGAGCTCAGGTCTAAGGCGAGTTCAAAGGGACGGGTGCCCTGACTGGGGGGGCGGATGGTTCTGGTGTGGAGGTGATGGGGATGGAGCGTGGCGCTGGCTGGGATGCGGCGATGCAAGCGGCAGTCGAGATGGGATGGGGAAGGGGACAGGGTAAGAAACGAGGGCAAGGAAGGGCAATCAGGGCCAATGGGTATGCCAGAGCTAGCGGGGGAACGGGAAATACGGACAATGGTGAGAAGACGAGGGGGGAGGCACACGAATGGGCGGGAATCGAGCAAGAGAGGGGTGGAGTCGAGTTTGTTTCTGGAGGCTGATGGTGATGAGGTGGGTGCGGTGCAGCGCAGTGGTGATGGATGGAGCCGAGTGACAGCCAGACCCAGCGCAGCGCAGCGCAGGTGAGACAAGGCAAGTGTAAGTACCAAGCTGAAATCAATAGAATCAAGTAATCGGGAAAAGAGGGAGGGGGTCACAACGCTGATGGTGGTGGTGTGGCGATGAATGGTGGAGAAGTAAAGCCAGGCCCAAAAGAAAGAAAGACAAGAGAAGTGAGGCGTACAGCACATAGGGGAAGGGAAGAGAAAATCCCCCCGTCCTGGCCTGGCCTGGCCGTGATGCGCACGCGGATGGAGGCCCCGGGTGTGGACGTGGAATTGGCGGATGGAGACAACCCCAAGATTTGAGAAGCGAGAGTCGAGAATTTCCACGGGTGCCGGGGGGTTCACTGGTGGGCTTGAGCGGCCTAAAATATGACCACCGAGATGGCATTTGCTGGCACAACAAGCTCACAACATCAGGACGATGTCCTTGTCAACTCTTGCATCATGTTTGAATTCACCAACTGGTGCAAGGCACGATTCCCCAAAGAGGAGTTGGCGATGGGCTCAGGTGATGATGATTTTGATTCCGACTGTATGGCCAGTCCCTGCTGTGTATATATGCCTTGGCTATACCCATCATCCCTGATCGCCTTGCACATCCAACCATGGGTCGTGGCACAAATCAAGAGGCACGCACAACTTCGAGTCACCTTCACCCACCTCGCCTTTTTTCTTTCCTCTCTTCTGCTTCTCTTCTCTTTTCTTCTCTTTGGCGCGGCTTCAGGTTCCAGGTCCCGACTGTTGCCCCTGTCCCGTTCGTCTCCGTCCCATGTGGGCCACGCGCCGAGCTATGCCCTGCAGCGTTAAGCCTGTTTTGGACGCTCCCGTCGTTCCGGCAGCGGGGAATAGAATCCGGAGATGGCCTCATTGTCTTGTAGGGTAGTCGGCATCGAGGCTTTCTCGACAATGGCCTTTGACATTTCTACGGTTTCGATTACAATTTCTGTACACGTTCTTTGTGGGTTTCTATGTAGCTACGAGTTGGTTTTTTGGCAATGATTTTTATTTATCTCTTATGCTTCTACTTTAGTCAGTGAATTGCCATCCAACTAAGACGAGTGTTTCACTGTTCACGCGAATCAACATCCATGAGCAAAATACGCGATCTGTGCTGCATGTCAACATTGTCATATCCAAAAGTTACTCTTTTCGCCACGATCATATACCCAACGAGGCAAGTCGGATAACGCGAAATTGCCATGTACTAGACGCTCGTTGAGCACGCTCGAGCCTCTGATGGAACTCTGAAGCATGTCAAGGCAATCACACAAGGGCCCAAAGACTATGTCCCCCAAAGGTACAGCCACGGTTCTCCCGGCCAACAAGCTTCCATTGGCAGAATTACAAGTTCCGAACCCCGATTGGCGAGCTCAGGGTCCAGCCTCACGCTTACAATCACGTACAATCACCATGTACCAACAAACATGATATCAAAAGAGCAGCCATGTTCATACTAATCAAGGCCTCTAAATAGCCGGACCCAAGAAAAAGAAATCTATCCCGTGAACATTTCCGCATCTTCATGAACGCTTCCGGGCCTCTCTATGAGGCCATGCCCTGCGTCCTGGTAGCGTCGTCGTGGCCTTCGTGTCCCATCGTGTCAAATATCCTGATGGTCTAGCCACCCGCCGCTGAAAACCCATGAAAATACCCACGTCATGCTAATGTCATTCATTAACTTTTGGAACAGAATCCTCTATAGTCAATTTTCCCCTTCATGCCGAGTGGTAAAACGTCACACCTCCTCGCATGCACCTCAGACGGCACCGGCCGTGATCATCTTCTTGCGAAGGTAGTTCTTGTACTCGGAGATGGAGCCGTCCCACTGGCGGATGGTCTGGTTCTCGCACACGAGAATCTGCTTGGCAATCTTGTCGAGCAATCTATTCACTGTTAGCATGGGTTCGTCAAATAGTTCAATCTCTGATGCTTACCGGAAGTCGTGAGACACGACAATGACACCTCCGCTGAAAGCGTTGATGGCATCCGCCAGACTGTCAATGGTGGGGATATCCAGACCGTTGGTAGGCTCGTCGAGCAGCAGCATGTTGGGACCGTCGATGGCGAGGAGGGCAAAGACAATTCGGCTCTTCTGACCTTCGGACAGAGTGCCCATCAGAGCAGTCTGGGAATCACCAGTGAGACCGTATCGGCCCAGCTGTTGACGCCAGTACTGGTAGTCCTGAGACTTCTCGCTGTACTTGTCTCGCACAAAGTCGAGAGCCGACTTGGTCAGGTCGAGCTGCTCAGCACTGTGCTGCGAGTAGAGACCCAGCTTCAAGTGAGTGTGTCGGGTCACGGAACCGCCAGTGGGAGACAGCTTGCCAGTCATGAGTCGGAGAAGAGTGGACTTGCCCACACCGTTGGGGCCGACGAGAGCAGTTCGGGAGTCCATGTCGAAACCAAGATCCAGGTTGCGGTACAGGTCGTCCTCAGGGTTTCCAGAGTAGGAGAAGGTGACGTTGTCGAAAGACAGAACGGGAGGGGGCAGCTTCTCGACGTCGGCGAAGCGGAAGGTGAAGACCTTGTCCTGCTCAACAGGCTGGATGAAGCCGTCGGCCTCCATCTTGTCGAGGATCTTCTGACGCGACTTGGCCTGTCGCACCAGGTTGGCGTAGGTACCGGCACTGGCAATGAACTTTTTGATGTGAGCAATCTCATCCTGTTGCTTCTGGTAGGCCTTCATCTGGTTGGTCTCGTTCTCGGACCGGGTCTTGTTGTACGAGTCGTAGTTACCACCGTAGTAGACGAGCTGCTTTCCACGCATATCGATCATGCTGGAGCAGACACCGTTGAGGAAATCCATCGAGTGGGAAACGAGCACCAGGGTTCGCTCCCACTTCTTGAGGTACTCCTCCAGCCACACACAGGCCTCGAGATCCAGATGGGCAGTGGGGTCATCGAGAAGCAGCAGCGAGGGCTTGACAAACAGGGCCTTGGCGAGGGCGACTCGCATTCGCCAACCACCGGACATGTCCTTGGTCTTCTTGTGAATGGTCTTCTTGTTGAAACCCAGACCCGTGAGGATCAGAGAGGCACGAGTGGAAAAGGTGGAGGGATCCAACTTGTCCATGTGCTATGAGGTGTTAGCAGTGCACATCAGGTGTGGGACAAGAGACTCACGTCATAGAGATCAATGAGAACAGGGCTCTCTGGGCCCTCATCTTCGAGGAGCTTCTCAGCGAGCTTGTCGAGGCGCTCCAGCTCCAACTCGGCCTCTCGGACAACCCACTCAAGGGCACCGAGGTCGCTGGGAGGGGCACCCTGGTTGAGAAGGTAGATATCGAGATGGTCGGGAATGGGGTACTCGCGGGCGGCAATAGCCTTGAGGAAAGTGGACTTTCCGCAACCGTTCTCACCGAGGAGACCGTATCGTCGACCGTACGAGAGCTCGAGGGTGGAATCGGTGATGAGGACTCGGCCGTGGAAGACTAGACTGGCACTGGTGATCTTGACGTCCTTGCTGGAGGGGACGGAGGAGAGGACGCCGGTGGTGACTCGATCCGAGATACCGTGCTTGTCCATCTGCTCGGCGAGACGCTTCACCTCGTCAAGCTTCTCGCCCGAGGTCGCGGGGCCATCATCATCCTTGATGGGGTTGCCGTGAACGTCGAGCTGGACCTCCTCGGCCTTCTTGGCCTTGCGGCCCTTGAGCTTGCCCTCGGCAGCCTTCTTTGCGAGGCGCTTCTCCTTGGACGAAGAGGGAGCCATTGTGACAGACTGGGGGAAAAGAAGAAAACGCGGGGTCGAAGGAACGGAGACTATCGAAAAGAGAGCCTAGAAAATCCAAACCGAGGGGTATATGGTTGGTTTGGAAGATGACCGTTCGATGACTGGGAGAGAGGGAAGAAGGATGGAAAAGGAAGAGCTGACCGACAAAGAAAAAAAAGTGGCCAAGCAAAACAATGAGTGTGGCGGTTCCAGTCCCTGCCTGTTGGATTGGATGGATGGGTGTGTTCAGGTTCAAGGCTTTTTTTTTTGCGCGGCGGTTGATGGAGGCGAGGCGGGGTGAATTTTTGTTTGGTGGGGCAAGATTTTCAGATTTTTTGACTGATAGAGAGTCAGGCAGCAACTAAGGCATCAACCTGGATGCTGAGTGATGGAGAGATAAGGGGATATGCGTTGAATTTGTTAAGGAGAATTATCAAATAGCCTTATCCTCTTGTCTATATCCTCTATTTGATATTTATCTATATTCATTTGTTCTAATTTCTTCCACATCTCTGTGCTTTGAGACCCCTCTACCAAAAACACATGCCAAGACTCGGCACCACTCCCACCTTGACGTCATGAATCCATCTCCCCTGATTGGCTGATAAGATTCAGGATTTTCACACAGCCCTCCCGTCGTCTTGCTCATAACCTTGAAAGGCGGCGAGTCCGTAGCTTTTGAGAGCAATGGTTGTGTTTATTTGCCTTCACGACTCGGATGCCCCGATCTAATGGTGAAAAAACTGCATGATTGAAACCTCTTTTTTGCGAATTGTTTGGCATTGGATATACTTGATTCGATCGGAATCATGCTGCCGCGCGTTGCGCCGGCAATGGTCTTTATGCTTGTGCAATCCCTGCAGACAAACTCGTATCAGGCATTATACCGTCAAGGCCCTGTCCCATTTCATGATGATTTTCATTCGGCTGAGCTGCCTCATTCAAGACAAGGCGTTTGTCTGGTCGCCTTGATTATGGCTGTGGTTGGCAGTTGATCTCATGCGAATTTCAGCATTGATGCCTGATCATGTGAGGCCAAGTTTCATGGTGAAAACCGCGCGTAGGAACACTGCATCATGCAATCATTGATCATTGATACTATGTCAGTACAAGTAGCAGTGCCCGAGAAGCCTGCTTAAGATGGAGTCTCCGCGTTCAGGGCATCGTAGCCAGACTTTGTCGATAACTTTCCCTCTCTGGGACCAGCACCGCCTCCAGCTTGTTGCTGCTGGAACTTGAGCTCTGCCAACCGACCAGGATCGTCGTCGCTACCTGGCTCCGCGTTCAGCGCCTTCTGAAGACCATCCTCTGTCTTGGATTCGTCCCAGCTACCCTCAAGATTCTTGTTGTGACGGCGGTGCTGACCCTCGGCTTGTCCAGTGGAGGACTTGGAAACGTTGCCAGTGCGGCCCGCGCTCGAAGTTTCGGAGGACTTGGAGGGAGCGTTCTCGGAGCGGATGCCTTTGTTGGAGGTGAACTCACCGCCCCCCTTGAAGGACTCGGCAGCGAGAGATTCCGAAGGCACAGCGCCAGCGCCTTCGTTCTTAGTGGGAGCGTCCTTGCCGAGGTCGACCTGCATCATGTCTCAGCGTCACATTCTGAAACGTGTGTTTTCAGACTCGCCTTGGTGCCAGCGCCGGGGGCCATCTTTGAAGACTTGAAGGTGTGGTGTGTTTGAGAATTGAGACGATGTTTGATTCAGGTGTTTTGCCGTGCCAGATTGATGTTGACAACGTTGAAAGACTGTTGCTAAACGCAAACTTGCACGACAGCTCTCAAGCTCAATAATATACTCTCCTCTGGTCTCTGTATGACATCACGTTGGTGAACGGCAACTGACGTCTATGTCCCCCAACATGACACCGAATTACATCATGATGTCTCTTTGGCGTTGTTTTGGCTGCGAAAGCAAGCAAATGAGAGGTCTAGGTTACACTTCTGCTCGGAAGCGACCGTCTTCGAAAGTTCGATGGAGAAGCCACTCCATAACCGTCGAGATCCTCGGTCTGGTCACTCACTTTAACCCGAGATGAGGTTATGCTGGGCCATAGATGTAGCATGACCCTATGAGTTATCGGTTGAAACCAAGTTTATTGGAAACTGCGAGATGGTTCGTCGTTTAGCCCTACCTAGGTATGTATCATTACCGAAAAGGAGCGTGACAGCACGCGCTGGTCTGTGGGAGCACCTCGAATAATAACCAAGAGTTTCATGACAAGGCCCAGTTAATATCGCCTTTTACACCTAAAATAGATTCCATATTGATCCCTTACCAGACAAGACTGTACTAAAAATGGATGGTCTGTGGCCGTGCAAATGCCAACACAGTCTTGGCACTTGGCCATCAATGCGTTACATCATTGCAACCTCTCATGTGTGGATCGACTGGATGGCTGAGCAACTGCATAGTAAATTAATATGATAAACCTGATTTATTACTCGTGGTTGTGTCCTTGATGAGACCACTTGCTGCTCAGCAGTTGATCTTGGCCAAGACGAGCCGCCAAGACGTGGTTGGGTGTAAGTCTTTCTGGTGTGGATGAGCACGCGCTCAGACACTCAATTCTACCAGAGTGTGCCTTGCCAGGCAACCCCATCTTACCCCAACTAATGACAAGGCAACAACCGTTTCCCGTCAGCGGAGGCTTTATGCTTGAATGAATCCTTGTTTCTGTTGCCAGTTGTCAATATCACATGAGATGTTGAGCCGACACTTCCGGCTTGTTGGCCAATGACCCATCTCCAGCGCAGTCAACCCTGTTCTACCACTCTGGAGAACCAATGCTGTCTGAGCATTCTATCGCCAAGACGTCTCGGCATCCCGATGCTCACTCTTGGGACGTGCTGGGGCTGGTGAAGTGGATGGGAGGCGGTGATAAAGGTGTGTCGTGTTAACGGCTGACCGTGTTTATTTACGGCGTTGGCTTGCATCAATGAATCCCGACGGCGATCGGTATATACGGAGTAGATGCTCTCTGAAGGCCGTCGGACGGATATGCGAACCTCCTGCACGAATCGATCATGTTCAAGGAGAAGCAAGCGACCCTGCATAGGTGGCCAAGGACAAGGCTGTACCAACGATCGACTAGCCGATGTGCACGAGTAACAGCTGTGCTCTGTCTGGTTCTTGGAACATTCCACTGGATATCCGTCATCCATACCCACCGAAAAGCCTTGGTCGCAAAGTTTAACCCGACTATTTTTACCCATCTGACGCCATGGGACAGCTCGACGATCGCAGATACACACTGGAGATGGAATGAAACGCAGGATTTCACCTGGGGATTGTATTCCCGAAGAGAGATATGGGCGAATCGGCACGAGTGGAAGCGGCTCGGCTCGGGATCTGAGGGAGAGACCTTCACCTATAATGGCACAGTCATTAAAGTATACAAGACGGCAAAGTTTCCGTTCCGAAACTGCGTCCCCGATGCCCCTTCGGGGCTACGATGGCCGACCGAGATAGAAGCGTCGTTGTTGTTGGGAGGAATGGCTGGTGACAAGAATCGGAGGGACGGCGAATTTCTGCCTGTAACGGATTACTTCATGTCACCACCGGAAGAGGGCGAAGCTCGGTGGCATTTCTTGACACCCTTTCTCGCGTCTGGAAGTCTTGTCAGACTCGCGGAGCACTTGCACCACTCTGGACACGCGTACACAGCCCACGATCTCGACACCATCTACCGACCGTCACTCGAACGACTCTTTGAAGCTCTCGACCGAATGCATAATCGGCATGGACTGTGTCATGACGACGTCAAGCCAGACAACATCTTTCTCTCAGGAAAAGGATCTCTGAGAGAGGCAGATGAGACGCTTGATGTGACAAAGGACTGGATGCTGGCGGACTTGGGGAACGCCCGAGAACCCGATCATCAATATCACTCGTCGATTCTGTGGTCGCGACTGAACAACAACCTCCCAGACTGCCGAATCAACGACGTGGTGAGACTTGTTAAGTCGTACATGCTCTTCCTGAGAGCCGCCGTTGACGATGGTGGTGCGTTCGACGAGCAATTCTTTCAAGGACGCGAGCCGTGGGCCAGGTTGTTCTGGTCCATCGTCAACGGTGTCAATAGCGACACTGTCTCAGCTGTTTCGGCCCGGGTTCTGTCCATGGCGCTTGATCCCTCACTTGAAGATCCTAATGATACTCTCGTCCATGGTCGTGACCCGCAAGGCTTGTGGAACCCGGTCAAGAGACTGTTGATGAGCCGAGAGGAGGTCATTTCTCGTGGGGTAGATGACCAGCTTAGAATCAGTGCCGCAGATAGCATAGCGAGACTCAAGGGGCTGACATTTCTGTTGGGGGTCCCGGTCGGGGAATGTCAGGTCGAAAGATAAATAGCACAATGACTAAGTGATAAAGTTGGCAACCACAAGAATAGATTTGTTACAGGAATAGACGTTGATGAGTAACCAGACACAGCAACTGTGATGATCCGACTTACGTATACACGCCATCTCGCCAAGCCCACCTAACCACCCTCTACCACACATGCAGTCGCCGTGACGCAAGATTGAGTAGAAGATGCGGTCCTCTCAAGCCTCTCGCCGGTATCATGGGGGTGAAGGCGTGTGATCGGCCGGTGGTGGAGTCACCTGAGCGGCGGCCGGACAATTCATAGCTTCTGAGGGGTTGACGGCCGGCGGCAAAGAGGCTTGGGGACTCGTGCCAAGGGCATATGATGGGTGGTTGATGGCAGGCTGATGAGAGGTTGCGATCACTCGTTGGCGGGTTGGTATGCTGCATTCTCTACCGATAGAGGAAATATTTAAGAGAAGCCAAGCAAGCACCAAGGAATACCCGAGGAATGCAAGGTCAAAAACACAAACACAAACAGTCGAGACACGATCGCAAACACATACACAATGACAGGACTAGTCTACCACGACGGCCACTACCACCCGGACCCGGCACAGTCGGAACAGCGGCACGGCAGCCGATCCGGAGGGCTGTGGCAGAGGATATACGAGTTCTGGGATCACATCCTCTACGGTGTTGGTAGTGTCTACTACAAGATTCGAGGACGGTGAGAGAGGTTGGCGATGACGACGCTTGGCCCTCGAACAAGCCCACGCATGCTATACGAGGGAGGAGGGGGGAGGACTCGGCAAGACGGCTTGGCTGACCCCCCATCGAGAGAAAAGGAAGAAGTGTTGGTTCTTCTCCACCGTCGTGTCCCTCAAGATGGAGGCAATTCGACGATTTGCAAACTTTAGAGAGAGAGGCCGCGCTGTCGCCGTGATGAGGATAGACAGCAAGTGACGATCCAGGGGATGGAAAGGCAGGAAAGCCGCCCAAAATATCTTCTAGACTGGGTCGACATGACATAGCAGGCTCCATTGATGTGCAGAGCCGCCCATGCCCTCTGCGCTTTGTTTCAGACTGCGACCAGCCGATGATCCCCCTCGACAGAGCCAACCAGGAGATGGCAGTGAGAGATACAGTACAGTGTGTTGTGCAGCAGCGCATGACAGAAAGACAGGAAGCGGCGCCTGAGGGTGAGCCACAGGTCAAACACGAGCTGGGGGGCCGAGGATATCCCTGAGGTTGACAATCTCCATGCGACAGAGGAAAACACGGATACACGTAAGCTGTCTTAAGTTAGATTTGACTGCCCCGGGCAGATACATAGGTATTTGGGAGTGGTAACAGATGAATGATATTGGATCAAATATCTCTGAGATTCACATGATTCAGTCCGAGCCGATTTGATTAATCGCAAGCCCAAGCGACTCCAGACCGACTTCCGATTGTCTGTCCGTCGCATCGCAATGGAGGCTAGCAATTTCCCGATCGCTCGAGGCTCGTATAGTGCTTGTTCGACAAGAAGCAAGGCAAGAGAGCCCCATGCCCGTCACCGAACGGAGGCGCCCCTGGTGGATGTTGGGCGAGGGCGAGATTCAGTGGAGATTATCCCCTATTCTTACAGTGCCCGACAACCCGGAAGATGAGAGGCTAACAAATGCTCGGTCACAGACGGCGCGGGTCTGTTAACCGGAGAGCCAGCCACAGTGCGCATTGACTCAACACACATTATCACCGTCCAGCGAGATGAGATCCCACGTCGACATGCCCTGATTGGCCACGGGTGGCGCCGGACAAGTCCCAAACAAGCTCTCCATCGATGGTGCTGCGCCTCGACATCGACAGGGGAACCGCCTCTATTGGTCCACAGCACTACGAGCCTGGCCCCTTTGGTTCGACTGGGGTGGAAGCCCGTGAGAGCCCACCTCGTCCATCCAGGGGACATGTTCACCGTAGAGGGGAACCCGCCCCGGGACACAGTGCCACGGTGCGCTAGAACCAACCCCCTGCCGGAATCTCTAGCGGTCTTCATTCGCTGCGCGGCGGGGCAGGGGTCACCCCTGGCTAGTCGCCTCCCGTTGCCCATTTTCCCTCTCAAATCTCCCCATCCTTCCTCGACTCGTCCTCCTCCATAAGCCTCCCTTCCGTCTTCATCAACCTTCGCTAGCTCTTTAATTCTTTCCTCCTCTTTTTTTCGGTTCTCTGTGTGTTTGAGGCCGTTTACTCCTTCCCGTCACTCTTTTGATCTAGAACGCTCTTATTCCTCTCCGAGAGGCGATTGATTGAAAAAGGGGTGCAACCAACATTCCTGCGCTCCTCATACCAATACGTTGAAAATCTTCAACTCTTGATTCACGTCCTTCCTTTGACAACTTGTTATTTTTCGCTTGCAATCACAATGAAGTTCTCCGCCGCCCTTGTCGCTGCGGCGGCTACGGCTGCCAACGCCAAGCTGCAGCCCATCGTTATGAAGGTTCGTGGATTCGAGATGAGGCGGCCGACCGTTGCAATACTAACCCCCCATGCAGGGCTCCAAGCTCTTCTACGAAAACGGTACCGAATTCTTCATGAAGGGTGTCGCCTACCAGCAGGATACCGCCGCCGCTGGCCAGACCAACACTAACAAGGAGAGCTACATCGATCCCCTTGCCGACGTCACCAGCTGCAAGCGCGATGTCCCCCTTCTCAAGGAGCTCGGTACCAACACCATCCGAACCTACGCCATCAACCCCAAGAAGGACCACAGCGAGTGCATGGAGCTCCTCGACGCTGCCGGCATCTACGTCATCTCCGATCTGAGCGAGCCTACCCTCTCCATCAACCGTGATGACGGCCAGTGGAACGTCGACCTTTACGAGCGCTACACCGCGGTTGTCGACGAGCTCGCCAAGTACGACAACGTCATCGGCTTCTTCGCCGGTAACGAGGTGTCCAACAACAAGTCCAACACTGAGGCTTCTGCCTTCGTCAAGGCCGCCGTCCGTGACACCAAGGCCCACATCAAGAAGACGCACAGCCGCTGGCTCGGTGTTGGCTACGCCGCCAACGATGATGTTGACATCCGTGAGGATATTGCCGACTACTTCAACTGTGGCAAGGACGAGGAGCGCATTGACTACTGGGGTTACAACATCTACTCATGGTGCGGCAAGAGCGACATGCAGAAGTCTGGCTATGCCGGCCAGGTCACGTTCTTCCAGAATTACTCCGTCCCCGTCTTCTTCGCCGAGTACGGTTGCAACGAGCCCGACGGTGCTGATGCCCGTATTTTCGAGGAGACCACTGCTCTGTACAGCGACGAGATGACCGGTGTCTTCAGCGGTGGTATTGTCTACATGTACTTCCAGGAGGACAACGACTACGGTCTGGTCCAGGTTAAGAACGGAAAGGCCACTAAGCTCAAGAACTTCAACGCCCTCAAGACCAAGGTCCTCCAGGCCCGCCCCAACGGTGTCGAGGCCGACGACTACAAGCCCTCTGGCAAGGCTGCCACCTGCCCCTCCCTGTCCGAGAACTGGAACGCCAACAGCGTCCTTCCCCGCACTCCCGATTCCACCCTCTGCGACTGCATGGTTGCCTCCCGCGAGTGTGTCCCCGCCAAGGATCTTAAGGAGAAGAGCTTCGGCTCTATCTTTGGCTTCATCTGCGGTGAGAAGCCTGAACTCTGCAAGGGCATCCAGGCCAACGCCTCCACCGGTATCTACGGCGCCTACAGCATGTGCGGCGAGTCTGCCAAGCTCGCCTACGTCCTTGACGCCTACTACCAGGACCAAAGCAAGGCTTCCGACGCCTGCGACTTCAGGGGCTCTGCCACCACCCAGAAGGCCGCTTCCGAGTCTTCTTGCCAGTCTGCCCTCGCCTCGGCCAGCTCCATCAATGCTGAGGTCGCCACTGCTACCGCTGCGTCCGGTGCCGCTTCCACTGGCGGCTCTGAGGATTCTGATGACGACAGCTTCGGCATCCACTCTGCCTCCATTGCCCGCCTCTTCTCCCTGGGCGACTTCGCCGTCGGCGCCTACGTGGCCGTCGCTGGTGTCGTCGGTGCCGGCATGGTCCTCCTGTAAAAGATGGACCCCAAGGAATTGGATTCTGGGTTTTTTGTTGAGTCGACGAATCAAGTTTTTTGCCGTTGCTTATTTCTGGACCCGTGCGTATTTTTCCCCAATGGTGTGGTTTTTCTTGTATCTGCATCGCCGGTGTTGCATGGCTCCCATTGTGATAGAACGAGGTACCTAGATGTTAATGCCACGTTTGCTTGCGATGCTTATTTATTGTGTGGTTTGTGAAGCGTGTAACTACGGTCGCTTGGCCTCACCTGTAGCGTGTAGTTGGTGTCACTTATGATAATGTCAATTCCCCATGATTGCCACTTGTCATTCGCTATCTGCGCAGTAAGTCAGGTTTTTGGTATCGCCCTTTGGTAGATGTCAGTTCCTACCTGTGCCCTGATCACAATGCTTTAATTGATACTTGTGAGAAGGATCACATTGGGACATCCAGGGTACTGGAGTTGTGAATGAAATGCTAGATCTGGAGAAAAGGAACTTGTCTACTGGGTTTCTCTCTCGTCTTTGGGTTTGGATTCTTGATAATTGCTATTTCATGTATCCTCCACTTAGCATAGGGTTTCTCTCTCACATATCGATCTCTCATAGTTGACAGTACCTCTACTATGGTCAGAGCAATTTCGCTTCACATAACTTTAAAGTTCTGATTCAAAAGCTCGATACAATCCTAAGATGCTCGTTGACAAGTCAAATAGCGGGATGTTGGGTGAAAATTCGACACATCTTGACTGGACTCGCTCTCGTGTAACATTAGACGTTACACAAACCGATGGTGATACATTCAAGCTACTGTTCACACGAGCATCTCAAAATGCTAGCACAACTATGACCACTTGAGACGCCTTAGTCCCAAGGGGCATTACCGAGCAAAAGAAAAAAGCCACAAACCTCAGTCGTAGTGTCAGGCCTAAGCAACCATTACAAGGCCCGTTATGAACCAGGGCAAGGAGCAGGAGGAAGGATCAGCAAAAAGAAACTCCGGTACAGGGAATCGAACCCTGGGCTCCGCGGTACTGATCCCTCAGCTTTAAAGATGAGAGCGCGAAATGTTAGCCACTACACCATACCGGATATGATTGGCTGCTGATACAAGTAGAAGATGGACAAGGCGAACAAGAGGAGTGCCAGGTCGGAGGAGACTGGATAGTTGCAAGTGTTCTTGTTCTCGTTGTGAAGGCGGTGTTGAGTTGTGGTTGTGCCTGTGATGAGATGGTAGGTTGCGTAGGCGAAAGTATGTCGGTAGCTCGGGCTTTGTACCAGCCCGTGTTCACCGTAATCCCTGAGGCCCAAGTCACGGGATGTAAGCAGGGATCAATGTCTCATCGAGGTCGGTCAGAGCGCGTTGGCGACTTGGACCATCTCAACCGTCTTCATACTTTGTCAATCTTGTCGTTCCGATCTATCCTCATAAACGCCTCATTGGCTATCAGCGGTTGGCCGAAACTATGAGCAACAGCGAGTTTCTACTCGTGAGATTATGGACGTCGTTGCTTGCCAAGGTCGTGCTGCTAAACGTCCCCGATGCTCCCCTTGGTCCCTGTTGTCGTCGCCGCTTCCAGCACCAAAAGCACTATCCGGTATGGTGTAGTGGCTAACATTTCGCGCTCTCATAACCTGAGAGATCAAGCACCGCGGAGCCCAGGGCTCGATTCCCTGTACCGGAGTTTATTTTTGCTCTCTGGGGTGCCGAGTGCCTGCTTGTGTGATATGAGTGACCATCTTTTTGTCTATAACAAACAACCTTGAGAGGACTATGGATAATGAGTAGAAGTCGAGACATGCATGTCCTTGTTCCATTGCTAGGGATGGAGGAGTTCTACAGGTAAGGAGGTATCTGGAAGTGAGGGTGGATGGGATCACTCCCTTAGTCTTGGAAGCGGCGAGACGAATTTCGAAACGATAGCAAAAATGCCTGGCTCATGCAAAAGAAGCCAGTGAATGAGCCTCGACCTTTCCGCCGTTGCTTCTGGAGACCACCTCTATTTAAGTGGCAGTGAATCACTGTTGGCCGAGTGTTTGATTGACACTGCCGCCGGCGCCATTCTTTCATCTTGCAACCTCCACCTCAACACACTGAGTACACGAGACCACTTTTCAAGCAAACACGGCTCTGCCTTCTTTGTGGTATCGGTGACAAGGCTCCAGTACAAGTCACTTCCCTCCATCGACCCTGGGCTCGGTCGGAGTAACACAGTAAGGCATCGATTTTCGTCTTTTGCACATCACCATAGTGTTATTGACCATTGTCATAGCTACAACAGCTTGAACACGGCAGCCTGTTGCTTCGGAAAGCACAGGGTGCTCGGCCCTCGATATCATGGCGAAAGTACAAGGTCATCCATCCACGCCACGCGGAAAGAAACGCGGAAGGAAAAGAGAGGCTCCCGAGGTGAAGAGGGAGCATAAACGACCACCGCCTGCTCTCAGACCAAAGCCAAGCGCTGGCACCCAGAAGAGATTCGTCATCACTCGACAAGACGCTATTAGAAGAGCGGGAGGCCTGGAGTACAAGCTTGGGAATGACGCCTACAACCAGATGGAACTCACCCTGGAAATGAAGAGATGGCTCAGCAAACCAGTCATAATGGTCCTCACCGAAAGCATGAAGCGAAAGGTCTTTGACTGGTGTCAGCAATTTGACCCTTCGTGGTTGGGAGTGCTGTTCGAGGCCAAGGGGAACGGCGTCACGAGCTACGAGTATTCGGCCGAAGAGGAGGAACCGGTCTTGCCAGAGACGCTGTTTCAGTCGCTCCGCACTCTGGTCTTGGAGTTGCCCTCTGATAAGGAGGCCTACAAACGACTCTGGCCATTTGTTCAATTGGTAACGACGCATGCGCAGCGTGTATTTCTCATGGACGAGCTTGAGCAGCAGAGACCAGATGTCAAGTATGACCTTGAAGGGCAGGGGCTCTTTGACCAGATCGGTTCCTCCACAAGGAATGGGTAATTGCTACGGGAGCCTGAGGAGGAAGGGTTCAGAAAGAGCAAACAACAGTGATTTGTCTAATATCCTCACAACGTTCTCATACGACCTGCGTATAAAAGATACGAGTGACCTACGTTGCGTTTGTGATATATATCTACCCGTCACACCCCGTCAGCTCTGCCATCCATTTATATGATCATGCGGCTCTTTTCATCCTGAGAGGCTCCGAGAGGAGGATGAGATGATTGCACTTAGAAGGCCTATAGTTGTTGACTGTAGCTGCCGAGGTAGACTAACAAGACCCATGATATGACTGACAGCCTTTCCATTGTTCATCATCAATTGTTAGGTGGGCCATTGCTTATGAAACGAGTTCATTCAACTCTATCATCTAGACAACTTGGCTACCAGTAACTGGACCACAGCTGCTTCATGCTATCTTGCGAGCATCAGCAAAGAAAAAGATGGCTGTTCCAAGATTAAAATACAATTTGATCGAGAGAAACACGCAAAGTTCCGGTTTGTTAGTTTTGCTGGCACTACCCGACCATACAAAGATGTTGTTCGTGAAGCTGCAGCAACACCGCGCCTATCATATTGATTTAGGAGGGAGCATAAGAAAACTAGACCGGATTTTATTGAGGAATTATGACTACATTCGTATAGACTTTGTAAAAACGTTGCCTGGGTCTATCTGTAGCACTCATGGAGACTATTGTAAGTATCTCCCCTGGTAACAGGGCATGGTTCTTTACGATTTTTGTGCAGGGCACTGCGAACAATCTCTAAGCGTCACCGATGATGACAAGCTTTCCCCTTCGCCTACAGGTCCCGGGTGCTCTGCCCACGACGACCATTGACGCTGCTCCGAAGGCGCCGAGGAGCCCCCTCACCCCCTGGCCAAGAACCTAACGGCGAGAACGGCGGTGACGGATCCCACGCCGGCTCCGAGGATTCATCGACCGAATGTGTGGCTCACAGCGACCACTGGCATTGTCCTGAGGGTGTTGAAGAGCCCACGGCTCCCCTTCCCGCTGCCCCCTCCACACTCGTCATGGTCAAGGAGCCTGCGGTCAGTTCGAAGCCCGAGCAATCCGTGCCTGTCTTCGTTGTCAACGGAGGATCCAGGCTGGCCGGGTCGTTGACTTGCGCGGTCCTTGTTGTTGCGTTCCTCTTCGGGGCACATATGTAGGCGCTCTGCGATGTTGCAAAACCTCAATTTCGAGTTTTCTGTTTGTCGGTGAGACGGCATAGAACTAGTATCATTTTGAAGACCTGCGCTCTTTGCCAACACGATTTGACCTTGAACTATTGCATATCGAGTCGCGTGCCTCATCAGCGAAGGTTCGGGACGGCCCTAGCCGATGTTAAATGCTCCTTGCCATGCTGTGAGATTGGCTTTGATCTGTGGTGGATGAACTCTAAAGCGACGTTTCGAGCTCAGAGCTTCAACGGCCCAGCCACACGAGAGGCAAATGTGGCATGGATAGGTGGGAGGCCGTGTGAATCAAGTCATGTTGATCAATGGCTGGGCACGGCCTCCTTGGGCGCATTGCAAGGCGTAGTCCGGATGTTCCGGAGCGTAGGTGAATGATGAGTTGAAGCTTGGCGAATGGCGAGTGGAATATCCGTACGATTTACGAATTTCCATGGAGTGAGATACGAGGATTGATACATACGCGGATAGGCCGGCTGTGTAAAGGCAGTGAATTATGCATGACGAATATGGCACTATGAATGAGGTTATACAGGTGGACTCGACCAATTAACGTACCTGCATTTACTGTCTGCCTAGAGCAAGTCAACCTGGCAGCGTAATAACGTGTGAATTCTGAACCAGATCGGATGAACGATGGATGCTAAACCTCATCCTCGTCCGTCGGACGTTTGACAGTGCTTGCAGAAATGACGACGCGGAGTTCCGACTGGTGGGTGCCTTACGTCATACGCCTCCAGGGGTCGGTCGCAGGAGGGAAGGAGGGAGGGAAACGAGAGGAAAGAGCACTAAAAAGAGGGCAACTGTCATTCTGGAAGGAGCATCCCGCTGCAGCCGAAGAGTCGCATTCGCACGGGAGCACAACTTAACCTGCCAGCCTAACCCGAAACCAAGTCGCGCCTTCCCAACAAGTAGCTGCCTAGGTACCTATGACAGCTTGTTGTGGCTTTCTCGTTTCTTGTTCCTTCCTCTTCTTCCCTTTTGACTAGCTTCTTCCTGCCTTCCTTCCCCCCTCTTCCATTTCGACATCATCCATCTCCTTACAAGTCGTTGACGACTGGGGAAGATAAGCAGAGTCTGGACAATTATCATTACCTTGTCTCACCACACAAAGCCCCGATTTTACTTTTCTCCCTTTATTCCCGTTCTCCTCTGGGCTACCTATTCTGCGTCATTCCTTGTTTGCGCCACTCGACTTGTTCTGTCATCTTCATCCTCCGAGAGCTCGCCCAAGAGCAGATCGCCACAAGGCACTCGCCCGATGCGCCTCCGAGATTGATCGCCATTACCACGATACCGATACCGCGAGGATGAGCTCCTCAATAGATACCGCGACCAACGGCAACGCCTACGCTGGCGACCACGATCATGTCCTCCGCCCGCGCCCGCGCAAACCCAAACATTCTCAGGTCTCCGAGATCCTTCGCATGTCCACGGCAAGCGACGACAATGGGCACCTTATGCCTGACAATCTCAGCACCGGCACAGCGAGTGGTTTGACTAGGTATACCTCTTTTGCTCTCAGCACATGTCAATGGCCCAGCATCTTCTAACCTTGCCCAGTGGTCGTTCCACGCCTGTCCCCGAAAATGCGCCTCCGTCTGTCAAGTCCCTTTCTACCGCTCGCAAGCAGGCTCGAGCAGAACAGCGCCGTCGCATCTTTCCTACCATCGAGTTCGCCTCGCGTGTCAGTCACTTCGATCCGGAAAGCGACTACCGAGACTTCCATGGCTTCTTCAGCCTTTTCTGGATTGGCCTTGCCATTATGGGCATCACTTCGATGCTCCGCAACATTAAAGACACCGGCTTCCCTCTGCGAGTGCAAATCTGGAGTCTTTTTACTGTGAAGCTCTGGCATCTCGCTATCGCCGACTTCCTCATGGTCGCTACTACGGCTATCAGCTTGCCGCTTCATCGCGCGGCTCGTTCTGCCAAGCCCGGCGGCATTGCAACTTGGAGTCGTGGGGGAATGGCTCTCCAGAGCATTTACCAGGTCGCCTGGCTCTCCCTCTGGATTGCTGTGCCTTTTCACTTCGAGTGGACTTGGACTGCCCAGGTCTTCTTCCTTCTGCATACCATGGTACTTCTCATGAAGATGCACTCGTACGCTTTCTACAACGGCCACTTGTCTGAAACAGAGAAACGCCTCCGCGCCCTTGACAACCCCTCCTCCGTCCCCGATCGCCGACCGGCCTACCAATATCCCAGCGCCGACTTCCCCGGAAGCTCCACCAGCGCTTCTGGTGCCCCAGCGAATGGTAGTGGCAAGAAGCGTCGCCGACAGCGCAGCCAGCGAAGACGCCAGCAATCGAAGCGACTGGCGAGTGATAGTTACAAGAGCAATGAGGAGGAAGAGACTCCCAACGCCGTACAGCAAATCCAGAGCCCTCCTGCCAGTGCCAACAATAGTTCCGACGAAGTTGACGAGCTGCGTGAAGACCTCGCCCGTGAGCTTACGAGCCCTATTGGCAACATCACATACCCAAGCAACCTCACCTGGTCAAACTACACGGACTACATCTTCTGCCCTACGCTATGCTACGAGATCGAGTACCCTCGAACCTCCTCAATCAACTGGATCTCACTTATCTCCAAGATCATTGCCACCTTTGGTTGCATTTTCCTCTTGACCATTATTTCGGAGGACTTTATCCTTCCTGTTCTTACCGACGCTTCGGAGCGCCTCGACGCCGTTCCGGCTGTATCGTCCGTTTCTGAGACGGCTCTCATTCTTGCAGAGACCATCTCGTGGCTTCTCTTTCCGTTCATGCTTACCTTCCTCCTCGTCTTCCTTGTCATCTTCGAATACGTCCTCGGCGCCTTTGCCGAAATCACTCGCTTTGCCGATCGCCACTTCTACTCGGACTGGTGGAACTCGACTGACTGGATGGAGTTCTCTCGGGAGTGGAATATCCCCGTCTACAGCTTCCTCCGCCGTCACGTTTACAGCGCCTCCAGGTCCCGCATAGGCAAGGGTGCGGCCACAGCGCTTACCTTTCTCATCTCTGCCATTGGCCACGAGATTGTCATGGCCTGCATCACCAAGAAGCTCCGCGGGTACGGCTTTGTGTGTCAGATGCTTCAGCTACCCATTGTTGTCCTTCAGCGCACAAAGTGGGTTCGTGACCGCGAGACCTTGAACAATGTTTGCTTCTGGGCTTCGATGATTCTGGGTCTCAGCCTGGTACGTTGCCCTTTCCCCCCTTTGCAACAATTCTAACCAATCTCTAGATATGCGCACTTTATGTTCTTCTTTAGTTGCAATGCATGTGATTTCGGAATAGATCTCTCTCTCATCTCCCTGCTCTGTTGCTTGACCACTTGTCCTACCTCACCTACATCGATATCAATCTTTTCGGGTCATCAACAGTATAGGGACTCTGTACGATATACGAAGCGGAGAAACCCGTCACTCATTTTGTTTTCCCTCCCTACAGTACAATATCTCTTGTCTGTCTGTACACATATATCGGTGGGATTGGGGATTAACTGGATGGATTATAGAAACTCATGATATGGCATTTACCACCTTGCTTGACTAGAAATATACCCATACGCTTGTTTGAATGCTATCCTATTTCTTCTCTGGCATCTCTCCTTTGTTGTGTCGCTAGGGTTGTATAGCCCCGAGCATACATCAACACTCGGGCAGTTATGGCAGGACAAACACATTCATAATCACAATCGCACAGACACCATGTTGTTCTATACCATTCTTTCGCGTCTACTTCATCTTTCTCATGATCATAGAGCTAACTAAAGTACACCCCGTCCTCCTGTCAAGAACCGGGAATTATGATAGAGTGCGCGGCTGCTCTAAATCCGACAAGTCCGCATTCATCAAAAGAGGAAAACATGACGACATAAAAGACCTTGTTGCTCATAAAAAACCGAAACCCTTCAACTCCGTTGACTTTTTGTGGTATCCCGTTTCTCATGTATGGTCATTTAGTCGACCTCCTCCATGGCGCTGTCACCAGTGGCGGCAGCGGGGGCGTCGGCAGCCTCAGCCTCAGCAGGGGCAGAGTCGTCCTCCTCAATGTTGAGGCCGAGCTGGACGAGCTTGTGGATGCGCTCGGCGAAGCCAGCAGGCTCATCGATAGTGAAGCCGGAGACAAGCAGAGAGGTCTCGAAGAGGAGCTGGACGATGGACTTGACGGTGCGGTCGTTCTCGCCATCAGCCTCGACCTTCTTCTTGAGCTCCTGGACGATGGGAGACTGGGGAGAGATCTCAAAGGTCTTCTTGGAAGACATGTAGCTGGACATGGAGGTGTCACGGAGGGCCTGGGCCTTCATGATACGCTCCATGTTGGCGGACCAACCGAACTGGCCAGTTCGGATAGCGCAAGGGGAGAGGCCGAGCTTGTGCGAGACAACAACCTTCTCGACCTTGTCGCCAAGAACGTTCTTGAGAGCCTTGGCAAGAGACTCGTACTCCTTCTCCTCAGCCTCGCGGGCCTTCTTCTCCTCCTCGGTCTCCTCGAGCTCGAAGTCCTTGGTGATATCAACCAGCTTCTTGCCCTCGAACTCCTTGAGCTGAGTCATGGCGTACTCATCAATGGGGTCGACAAGGAAGAGGACCTCGAAGCCCTTATCCTTGAGAGTGTCGAGGAAGGGCGACTTGGAGACAGCCTTGATCGACTCACCAGTGATGTAGTACATGTTGTTCTGGTGCTCAGGCATGCGGGTGACGTAGTCGGAGAGAGAGGTGAGCTCATCGCCAGACTTGGTCGAGTTGAATCGGAGGAGCTTGGCAAGGATCTGGCGGTTCTGGGAGTCCTCGTGGATGCCAAGCTTGAGGTTCTTGGAGAAGGCGCTGTAGAACTTGTCGAACTGCTCCTTGTCCTCGGCGATCTCCTGGAAGAGCTCAAGAGACTTCTTGACGATGTTCTTCTTGATGACCTTCATGATCTTGTTCTGCTGGAGAGTCTCACGAGACAGGTTGAGGGGAAGATCCTCAGAGTCGACAACACCCTTGACGAAGCCGAGCCACTCAGGGATGAGGTCGGTGGCATCATCGGTGATGAAGACGCGGCGGACGTAGAGTTTAATATTGTTCTTGGTCTTCTTGGTCTCGAAGAGATCGAAGGGAGCGCGCTTGGGGACGAAGAGGATGGCGCGGAACTCAAGCTGACCCTCGACGGAGAAGTGCTTGACAGCGAGGTGGTCCTCCCAGTCGTTGGAGAGGGACTTGTAGAAGGAAGCATACTCCTCCTGGGTGATGTCCTGAGGGTTGCGGGTCCAGATGGGCTTCTGCTTGTTGAGCTCCTCCTCCTCAATCTTGGTCTCCTTGATCTTCTTGGTCTTGGGCTTCTTCTCTTTGCCCTCCTCCTCATCGTCGACCTCCTCGATCTTGGGCTTCTTGTCGTCACCCTCCTCGGTGACCTCCTCGACCTCGGCGTCCTCATCAGGGACCTCCGTCTCGGTCTCCTTCTCGACGTGGAGGTAGATGGGGTACGAGATGAACTCGGAGTGCTTCTTGATGACCTCCTTGATCTTGCTCTCGTTCAGGTACTCAGTCTGCTCATCCTTGAGGTGGAGGATGATGGAGGTACCGCGGCCGAGCTGCTCGCCCTCGGTATCGGTGGTGATGGAGAAGGTGCCACCGGCGCTGGACTCCCAGACGTACTGCTCGTCATCGTTGTTCTTGGAGATGACGCGGACCTGGTCGGCGACGAGGTAGGCAGAGTAGAAACCGACACCAAACTGGCCGATCATGGAAACATCAGCGCCAGCGGTGAGGGCCTCCATGAACTGCTTGGTGCCGGAGCGGGCAATGGTACCAAGGTTGTTGACGAGATCCTGGGAATGTTAGCTTGTGCATGGGCGGAAGGTGGAAGTGTCAAAACTTACAGCCTTGGTCATACCGATACCGGTATCCCGGATGGTCAGGGTCTTGTTGGCCTTGTCGGGGATGATGTCGATGCGGAGGTCCTTGCCAGAGTCAAGCTGGCTAGGGTCCGAAAGGGCCTTGTATCGGATCTTGTCGAGAGCATCGGAGGCGTTGGAGACGATCTCTCGGAGGAAAATCTCCTTGTTGGAGTAGACGGTGTTGATGATGAGCGAGAGAAGCTGAGAGATCTCAGCCTGGAACTCGAAAGTCTCAGCCATCGTGTCGGGTATCAAAGAAAATCGTGACTGCGGGGAAGAATGTTAGTGATCGAGGTGGGGTTGATTGAAATAGTGTGTAGATTGTGGTGGGATGTTGGCCAAAGAGGTTGTGAAAGTGGTTGGAGGGGTATGGAAGGCTCTGGAATTCGAGCTCCCAGCGACCGCACGTAGCACTCAATCACGGACGAAAAAGTGATGAATGCGACCGGCGATGGCTCAGCAGTCAAGCTGACGGCTTTGCTATCGCGATGCACCAATCTGTTCGTCCAAAGATGTGCGGCGAAGGAAGGGGAATCAAGGGTGCAACCGTGCGGCTCAAGGTGGGATGGTGGCAGCGTAACAACGTACCTTGAGATGGTTTTGACAAAAAGGAAATGCAATAGACAAGTAGACTCGTCTGGGATTGAGAGTTGATTCTCCGGTGAGAGAGAAGAGAGGATGATGAGTGAGGGAGAAGGAGAGATGATGTTTGGGGAGAGAAGGGAAGATGGAGGAAGCAGAGGTCAAAAATATGTAGGCAGTGGCAGTGGCAGAGGCGGCGGCCTGGGGCCCCTCCTTCCTTCCATTTGCTTCTCTCACGGTGAGGCTTCCATGAGATTCCACGACCACAGGAGCCCACCTAGCGCAGCGCCTACCTACCACCTAACAAACTCCCCTCCCCGCCACGTGGTGGGGAAAATAACGCGTACACACAAATCGCTCAACCCCGCCCAAGCTCCCTCTTGCACACACACATCATG
>RZGM01000196.1:30764-59874 GCA_027886205.1 Fusarium piperis | reverse complement strand
AATATAAAATAAAAAAAATTAAAAATAAATTAATATATTAACTTAAAAAAAAATAAAGAAATTAAAAATAATTAATATATAAATCTAAAGAAATAATAAAAAGATCTAAGAGTAATTAATATATAAATTATAAGAAATTATTAATTTTAAATATAAAAATAAAATAAATTAATATATTAATTTATTTATTATTAATATATTAATTAATTAATAAAGTATTAATATATAATAAAAAAAAAATAAAAAATTATAACTTATAGATATAAAATCTAAGATAGCTAAGATAACCTATGCTTTATTAAAATATTTATATTTAATTAGTTTAAAATAGTGGAGTATGGGTTAGCTAGACCGTTAAAAGTGGAGCATAGGTGGCCTGAGCTTAGGGGTCATAGGTGAGCTCGTGTACGTCCTCCTGCAGTGCTCGGGACGGGGTGACGGGCCAACGGAGACGCTGGAGACGCAGATCAACGCGGGGTGAGCTGGGGGACTTGTACGGAGTATTCCGTAGACCAACTACCTACTTAACGTGCCAAGGCACAGCACCCAGCTTGCTACATCCAAGGGCAGGTCACTGCCAAGAGGACCTGGCCGAACTGTCCGTCAACGGCGCACAAGTAGGAATAGCAACGTTTTCTTGACTTCCCCCGTCACCCAACAAGTTCTTCTGGTACTTCTACAATCTTGTCTCTCAGGTAGTCAGCAAACCCCTTCCCAAACGCGTCCAACCTGGTCGAGCTGCTAACGCCCTGGCCTAGAATGCCATAGATGACAAAATGCACAGCAAAGATATGTCGAAACTCGACCCGTTCGATGATATAGCTATCATCCGCATCGTCACCAAGAAGATGCCACATCTGTTTCCGCGAGAGATAGGTCCGGAGCCAGTCCCACTGGCGCTCAGTGCGTACAAACACACCCACATTAAGATTACCACCCTTGTCGCCTGATCGCGCAAGTGCCACGTCTCCGAGCTTGATCTTCTTCGTTGGGCTAGTGAACGCAACTGGAGAGGCCGTATCATAGCTGTCCCGTCTGGTGGGTGGTTCGAAAGCCGGCGGGAGCCCGGCATCGAAAGGAGATGCATCGTCGTTGATGAACCTGACTCTCTCTCGCACGGCTGACTGGTCCCAAAGAGCAGGGTAGTAGGCAAGGAAAGGCCTAGGTAATGCTGTACGCATATCCAGAGAGCAGTGAAATCCTAATTTTGAACTCTTAGTATGCTTGCCGCCTGTGTCGGATTACAAGTCTGTTATGTCGTATGCTGAAGTCTTACCATGGAAGTGTTTGAGCGAGATATCTGAGACAGCCTTGGGAATCAACAAGAGGGGCTTAGAGTCCTTGCCCTGCGCTATAATCCGTATGTATATGGTGCTACTATCTTGCGTGCGGGGGTTATCAGCCGGCACTCCCACCCTTTGAAGTCAGCACTTGATTATCGTCAATTTGCCTGCATCAGGCTTACCGCTGAAACTCTAGTATATCCATCTCGTTGGCCTTGTTTCCAAGCTGAAGCCGTACCTGTCTCTCGAGCAAGTCACATTTGGCTTCCCAGTCATATCCTGCTGTGTTTAGCAGCAGTTGGGACTCGTAGCCACCCTTGTAGAAGATGGCCACCTTGGTCGAGGGCGGCGGAGGTAGGCCCCGGATGCCACTGACGCGAACGCTGCAACACATGTTAGCTATGAGCCAAGAACTGCCATCGCAACATACCAGTCTGGTCCCACTTCCTTAACAGTTACATCTTCGAGGACAGCCTTCGAGTCACTATGAAGATAGACATTTCCTTGAAGCTCGTAGAGGAGTTGGCACTTGACCGTGTCTTCGTCGACAAACCCTCCTGTCCCGGGGTGCTTTGTGATGACGCATGATCCATCTGCGTCCACTTCTGCAATAGGAAATCCTGGGTGGATGACCTTCTCCCAACCGCCATACTTTGCGTCGGTAAAACCAGCATAGTTACCTCCAGTCACGTATGACGAGCATTCGATTAGATGCCCTGCAACTAACCCGCCAGCTAGCCGGTCGTAATCCGTGTCACTCCACGACCACCAGTACCACGCCGCGGCAATGACGGGGGAGGCATCTGACACTCGGCCTGCAATGACAATATCGGCACCGTTCCTGAACGCGGCGACGATACCGCGGGCGCCCAAATAGGCGTTTGCTGAAACGATTGTTTCGGGATTCATTCTGGGAGGCAGCATAATCTCCTTCTCGGACTGGACACTATCGCCCACCAAGTCGAGATGAAGCAACGAGGAAGATTCTGGACTTTGCAGGCGCTGACGAACTTCGTAAAGAACGTCATCACCAGAGATATACGCCACGTTCAATGTGGCATTCTTCTCCTTCGCCAACTCGACGACAGCCTGGGCCAGTCCTTTTGGGTTGAGGGCGCCTCCGTTGATGGCAACTTTGATTCTCTTGGTGTTGATCACATCCAAAGACATTCTCAAGCCTTCCAAAGCAGAGGCTTCGTAGCCAGGATGTTTTCCGTTGGCGAAGGCCTCTGCATTGGCAGCCAAGTTCACTTCTGTCCATCACAGTCAGCTCTGAACCTCTTGAAGCAAAGGAAATGTCTGTCCAGTCCGCAGACCAATGTACATACCAGCAAGGTAGTCACCAGTGATGAAATCAACATCACCGAGGGTTGCTTGTTTCAGCATCTCTTCCGCAGGGTCTCCTGGTTAATAGCGTCAGAATCCAGTATGGAATACATTTTGGAAAATGGGGCAGTCAAACCGCAGTAGCCAGAACAGTTGGCGATGCGAACGGGTCGCCTCCCCAGCTCTCCTTGCCTCCAAGCTGTCATGATGTTTGCCCGGTCTTTATTTCTTGTCTTCTCTTGTTTTGTTTTTTGAGTGTGAACAGAGGAACAAGCCAAGGAAGCAGTCCAAGGTGGGGAGTGCAACGGCTTGTATGGCTCGGATGAGACTTGACGATAGATTTACAAGGCCTTTTTATGGTAATCTCGTTTTAAAGCATGGGACCATCCAAACCTGTCATCCAAACTATAAGATCAAAAGTATCCTCTACTCTCCCGGTTGTCCGCATCGCATGTGTTTTTTCTCGCGGTATAGAGGTTTCTGCCGAAGGATCTGACTCAGAAAAACCTGACTAGCACATTGATGTGTGGCCAAACAGTCAACTAATCGTCAACATGGTTTAGTTTTTATTGCACAAAAACTAAGAATGCAAGTAGATAAATATTGAGCCTGGTAGTCTCATAGTGAAAAGCCCTTCTATTACTGCCAAGGCCTTCACATTGCGACCGAAAGCCATGGACAACTACTCTATCCAGAAAGAAAGTGCACGCATCTTGCGCGATCATCTCTTGCAGGATGAGCAGCTCGCCTTGCCACCCTCCTTCACGGAGAGTGCAGAAAAGATTACATTTACTGGCGACCCGAAGCCATTCATTCCCACGCCTTGCAAGATCACTGAATCTGCGTCATCCTTGACCGCTCTCTTGGCGGCGGCGGCGAGTGTTGTCGCCGCCGATCGCTACAGAATCGGATATCAAAATATCGTGGTCAACACGTGAGTTCCACGATGCTCCGTTGAGTTGAGCGAGCAGCATGTTCGATTAGGACTAACGAAGAACAGTGACCTTGCATCTATCTTCTTGGAATCCGTTCTTCTCCCAACGGTCAACGGCAAGTCGTTCCTTGAACACCCACAGATTATGTCTGAGGTGAAGAAGGGAGACTTATATGACCTAAATGCACCTATCCACGTCGCGGCCACGAATGTCTACAAGACCAAAGATGGCCGCTTTTATCATCTTCACGGATCCATGAACCCTGCGCCTACAATGCAGATGCTTGGCATTGAAAAGCAAGATGTTACTCGAGATCAGGCTATTCAGATCTACGCATATCAAGTGGCCAAGTTCGACGCAAAGCTTCTCGAAGACAAGGCCAACGATGAATACAAGCAAGCCGGCGTGACCTGTCTCACTCTTGACGAGTTCTTTGCCTCGGATCACGGCAAAATCATCGGCGCAGAGCCGTTGTGGAACAAGACAGCCGTGCGGGCACCGCGCAGTACCTGGCCAGCGCCTGATTCTGAAGGCTTCAAGCCTCTAGCAGGTATTCGCGTCATCGACTTCTCGAAAGTTATTGCGGCCCCAGTCATATCGAAACTATTAGCTGTCTTGGGTGCAGAAGTCATCAAGGTGACCAACGAGAACCTTCCTGATCTTTCCGCTCTCTGGGTCGATCTTAGCACCGGCAAGAAAGATACCAATATCGACATGAAGACCGCAGAGGGAAAGTCTACGTTTGTGAAACTCGTCGAGGGGGCTGATGTTCTTATCGATGGATACCGACCAGGCGCCTTGGCGCGGCTTGGTTTCGATTCGAACAGCTTGCGCAAAATTAACCCGAGTCTCATCTACGTGCGAGAAAACTGCTACGGATTCAAAGGTCCTCTATCTCACCGGTCTGGGTGGCAACAAATCAGCGATTGTCTAGTAGGCATCTCGTGGCTTCAAGGCCAGTTCATGGGGTTGGATGAGCCAGTCGTTCCACTGCTCCGTAAGTAATCCATACTCCTTTTCTCAGCCGTAAAAGTCACTTACTGTATTTTTAGCAAATTCCGATTACCAGGTCGGCTTGGTCGGTGCTATCGCGATTTTACAGGCCTTGTTAGAGCGCACTCAACAAGACGCAACGTACGACATAGATGTCAGTTTGACGCAGTACAATATCTGGTATTATAGGCTCGGGCAGTATAACGAGTCGCAGTGCAAGGAGCTCTTGTCCCGTAACCAAGATTTCCATGTCAGGCATTTTGACGAGATGCAGACGCTGCTATTTAAAACCCATACAGCTATCAAAAAGGCCCGGCCAGATATTTTCCAGCACCCAGAGTACTTCTGGAAGATATCTGGAAGTGAATGGGGCACCAAAGACGACATCTCTGTTCTAGCCCCAGCATTCAAATTCGAGAAGTCGCGCCTGGGATACCTAATCCCGTCTGGATCGAGAGGAAGGTCTAGACCTGAGTGGTAAAGTTGGCCGATCAAGCTTTGGCGAGATTACTAAATAGAGAGAGAAGCGCATAGGATATAGGAAGAAGAGGCCGAAATTACTATCTGATAAGCGACTAGATTGCTTCTGGAGGCTGTATAAGGCTATAAGAAGACATGTAGTTCTTACTGGCGAGATGTCCGACTGCAGTACCCTAGTAAACCTCAGTAAATGCAAAAGCAGACACCAGCGACAATAGCATAACAAACATGTACACATACCGCAATTAGAACCCAGTTCTGAACAACACGATAGCCTAGAATGACCTGCTATTCCTGCTGAGACTCATTGTCGCTATGGGCTTAACAAGATGGTAACAAGGCAACTATCAAGCGATGGTAAATGTACTAAACATCAGCACTATTGAATGCATACCCCCAACCACTCTCGTATTAACCACGACTTAGCTCACTCAGCTCCCACAACTTTTTTTTTCGGTTTGTAATGCCAAGTGACGGTCTGTTGACGGAGTCTACAATGTGTCCGAGCCCGAGGTAGAGCTAAACTCTGAGGGGAGCCAGTCTTGGCGCTAGCGGTGTCATCTTATTCCTTGTCAGAAGTTTCCCTGTCAGGCATTTCCTTGTCAGAAATATCTCCTCTTCACTTGCAGGTGACCCGCTACTCCCACCTAGCTCGATGTATCCAGATAGTGGCGAGATAGTGTAACATTAGGCAAGCTACCCCGTCCCGCCTTGGTACAAGATATGGCTCGAAGTGAGACGAAGGCTTGGATCATATGCACAATTCCGCCCTCTTTTTCTTACCATGGCTTGCTGTGCAGTAGCCGCTTACATCGTCTTCCGATTTATTGGAGCATACGAGAAACTATGGTGTTCGTTGAAACCACCACATAATACCTCCAAAATTAACAACACGGAGAGGCTGGTATTTGAGGCCACGACAAGGGCCTCACAAACAAAAACAAAAGTCTATGTCTTTAATCTAGAAGGACTCACCTGTGGGTCTTGCGTCACAGGACTCCGCAACACTCTCGAGGAAGTTCCGGGTGTTCTTCAAGCATCCGTGTCCCTGGCCTTGCTCCGAGCTCGAGTCACAACCAATGAGGCAGTTGAGCAGACGACCATCATAAACACGATTCATTCTGCTGGTTATGGTGCCGATCTTGCACCTGTTCCCAGCTCTCATGGCTGGGCCGGCCTTCTTTCCTCGCCATTGGACAACAGGATGCGGGATGTTGTGGCCTGGCAGCATGCCTTCACCATCTCGGTCCTGGCTTCGCTCATGATTCCTTTGATACACTACGTGTCCAGGATGATGCTTCCTGGCTCGAATCCCTTGGTCGAGCTCTTTCTCTGTGGAGCCGTCGCTTCCAGCTTTCTCGCCGGCTCTAGAATCCATACCGAGTCAGCGTGTGCCATGTGGCACCTACGTAAGCCCGGTATGTCGACACTTGGCTCACTCGGGATCCTGCTTTCACTGATGCAAGGCATCTCACACGCCTACACGGTTAAACAGCCTGGCACTTATCGGCTTTACCACCCTGTCTTGGATTCTATTCCGATCCTGACTACCTGCGTCCTGGGCAGTCGGCTACTCAAGACTGTCTTGACTCAGCGTAGCCTTGACTTTGGGTCACCCCTAGTGAAGCTGGTTCCAGTTACGGCAAAAGTCTGTCACAATTATAGTGGGGAGGATCCCATATCCGAGCCCATCGACATGATCTCGCCCGGTGATCTCGTTGTTGTCGAACAGGGGCAACACATACCTGCTGACGGCGTTGTGGTAAGCGCAGACTCGATTCTTATCACCGAGGCCTGGATTACCGGTTCTAACACACCACGAACGGTCCGCCTTGGTGATGCTGTGTTCGCTGGGTGCAGTATTGATCATGGGACACTGGTCCTTGAAGTCAAATCTTGCGGTCCCTCTACACGGTTAGGTGCGATGCTGGAATCTGTCGTTTCTGGGGAACTAAAGCCTCGGGAGTCTCGCATCGACAGCGCGGCCCAGTGCTTCACTACAGCCATCCTTGGCCTTGCTACTGCCGTTTGTTTAGCACGATGGCTATCTCTACCCGAAACTAGCTTGACGGAGATCCTTGGCCAGGCGTCAGGCATCATGTTGGCTGCATGCCCCTGTGCCTTGAGCCTAAGCGTTCCTACTTGCAACTTACTAGCGACAGGTTTGTGAACACCAGCGCAATTCTCATCCTAAATATTAAGCTCAATTTCATAACTAACGCTTTAAGACAGTGAGAGCTTCAAAGGCCGGCATTCGGCTGGTTACCACGTACAGCCGATTCAAAGATGTGGCAGGCGTCCGAACACTCTTCTTTGACAAGACGGGAACACTCACACATGGCGACTTACGCGTCCGGTACGTTGCCCTAGCACCATACCCACCACTGCAGAGCCCTCTTGTCTGGAGAATCATCTGGGAGCTTGAAAAGGACATTCAACATCCGGTGGCGTATGCCATAGTCCACGAGAGTTTTCGGCAGATGGACAGTCTCGGTGCTCAGCTGCCTACGGAAAAGACCCAAGAAACGCTCATATCTGGAGTCATGCATGAACTAGGTCGTGGGGTTCAAGGTACTGTGACTTCGAAAGACTCATCTAGTAAATGGAACTTCGCTATCGGGAGTCGCCAGTTCATCGAGTCCTTGGGTGTCCAAGCGGACTTTGCCGGGGTCCCTGAGGATTTGAGGTGCGCTGTCACCACCTCAGTCGTTGTGGCCATCAACGGAACCCAGGTTGGCATTATTGTCTTGGAGGATATAGTCCGACCTGAGGCCACTTCCGTCATGAAAGAGCTGAAGAAGTTAGGTATCAACATCGGCATGATCACGGGAGACAACGCTGCGTCCGCAACTGCAGTGTCGCGCCAAGTAGGCATAAACGCCGACATGGTCTTCGCCAACTCACTACCACAGGACAAAGCAGAGGTCGTTGCTAGATTTCGTCATCACGGACCAGTCTTGGTTGTCGGAGATAACCTCAATGACCTCCCGTGCTTCGTTGCAGCATCTTTCAGTGTCTGCGTTTCCAGCCGAGAGATGGTCTTGGGAGATTTCGATGCTGCAGACGCGACGCTGACACCATTCACGTCTGGAAACTCCGAACCGGATCAAGAATTTCTGACGCGTATCCCCTTTCTCGTCTACCTGTCACGGCACACTATTAGAGTCGTTTCGCAAAACATGTGGTGGGCAGCAGCTTACAACGCACTCTCGCTACTTTGGGCTTCAGGTGTTGTTGGTTCAACAAAGCCATTCTCTTCGTAAGTGAAGAGTTTCCTGATCTAGTTTTGTTTCCGAATACTCACAATCTCATCCAATGCAGCGTTTGGTTTAGCCTAGGGATGGGGTTCAGCAGTGTCGTTGTTCTGTTGAACAGTTCAAGAATTGGGAAGGAAGCAATAGGTTAAAATCCTCTAAGTAGATCTAGTTAGGATCGTCAGGTCCATTTATCGTTGACTTTATTTCTTTTTTCATCAAGGTGCTGGCCCCTTTGAAAGAAGCTTGCCATTGATGACATACCTACCAAGCATGCATGTCTAGGGGTTTTTTCAACCAAGGATATTTTCCATTGCATCAAAGAACATGACAACAACCGAATACCGATTTTAAAATCTGTGACCAAGGAAGAAGTAACATATATGTTAGCTTTCATATGATTTGGAGTTATGAAATACCAAATGGTAAAGGGGGGTTCCTTTCATTAGTATTCTAGTAGAACCTGATGCCCTTCGCCCGCATGTCTCTACTTTTGGAAATTTTATCTACAGGCCCGTCTTGATAATCAGAATGCACTCTTTATCACAAAATCTATCAAGAAGTGTGCAGCTAGCACGTTTCCCTTATGATACGATCACGTGTATCCCACTCTTCAGGGGCACGCTTATCAACTTCCAATAGTGGACTATGATTTAGCTACCGTTGACTCACATTCCTACAACGTTTGACCGACCCCTTTTCCATTCACATCCATCACTCTTCAGGTCTCACCTCAATCTATGTTCTACTGCGTCTTGAGAGGATCGTGTGGCTTGAGCTCCGTAAAAGCAACCGCCGAAAGGTCCTGCATGTATACACGGAACCATTCCGGCAACACGCGAACCCAGGGCGAGACAGATGCGGATGCAGGAACCAAAATGTTCTGCGCGGCCCCTCCGTAGAGAATGCCGGTGATCCTGTCCGCAAGGTAATCCGTCGTCATGGTCGACATACCCGGCACGGACTTGATCCCTGTGAACATGTTGGTCTGGACGTGACTAGGTGATATGCAAGAGACGCGCACGGCGGTGGCTTTGTGGACGTGCTTGATCTCAGTGTGAACGCCTTCATATATGGTGATGGCGGCTGCCTTGCTAGCGGAGTAGTCAGTTACACCCGCGGTGGCCATATGCCCGGTTTGCGAAGCAACGACGAGGAGATGGCCATGATTTCGAGCCACCAGGGCAGGAAGAAAAGTCTTGATAGTCCAGATGAGACCGATTGTGTTGACTCCAAAGGTGCTTGCGAGTAGGTCTATGTTAGCCTGGGGTATTGGACTCGGGATTGGGGGCACAAACAGCTCAATGTCTCGTTTAGTGGCTGCGAGTACCGGCTTTCCACGACACACACCAGCATTTGCAACTATCACAGTGGGATCTCCGACTTCTCTAGTTGATTGTCAACTTTAGTGCCCCCAAGGGGCTCCACTGTCGAAACTTACTGCCTGATCTTTCCAGCTACAGTCTGGAGTTGCTCGTAGTTTGTCAAGTCACACTTGTAATAGTGGACATTAGGAGCTTTACATGTTGTCAGTGAGCTTGGCGTGGCCCAGAAGGTGGGTGTATTGGTTAGGTCGACGTACGAGCCTTGTATGTCAAGGGCAGGACGTCCACCACGACAATCTGTGTGCCCTTCCTGGCCAGATGCTGCACGGTTGTGCCACCGATACCACCAGCTCCGCCGGTCACGAGTATTATTTCTTTCTTCCAGTCGAAAGATGCCCTGGTACCGTGGTTAAGGGCTCTTTGTGTCATGTATTTGTTGACAGCATACACAAAACCAAGGCCAGAGACAATGAGACCTGGGACGACCCAGGGCTCTAGATTATTGTCATGAATGAGGGTTGCGGCCTTGGACACCAAAGACTCGAAACTTGCGGCTTGCGACATGGTAATGCAACAGAGGACGTTCGGAATGGGTAAGACGGACAAGAGCAAATGTTGCAGCATTGTGAACCTGAACCATCACGGCCTATTTTAGTGAAATTAAACATCAATGAACTCCGGGCCAAAGTGGTAGAATCAGCAATCACTGTTAGACGATGTAATTGGGGGTAGATGACAGTGGAAGTTTGGTACTTCTGTCAGAAACATCTGACACCCTTTTTGTACGCTTATACTCGCAAGGTGGTGGGCCAGTTTACAGTCATTAAAAGATGACAAGGACACCTCACAAACACCTAACCATTCAATGTTCGAGGCAACGGATTGCCATTCTCAATTAGCCTCGGCATAGGTTACAACACAATGAGAGAAATAGACAAACAGAGGATATGGCTAGATCACCTCCCTGTTTGACTTGTTGCGGCCAAGCCAAGGAAAGGGGCATCTACATTACGAATGCCAACAACAAGATGCACTATGTTATGCGAAGCCATAGATTGCCTAGCATCAACCTAGCTTATAACCTTTTCAAAACATAGTGAGACCAAAGTGATAGACAGATAAAGTCAACATGAATAAATTTCCAAACACTACCTACCTATAATTCATTTCCGCTAAACCAAATTTTCAACGGTTTACGAAGCCATCCAGTGACGTATTTATTTAAAAGATCTAACGCATAAGACCCAACAAGTAAGTTAGTTCTTAAGATACATAATCATCCAGCTAACCCACGAGATATCCATGCCAAGACTTCCTCGGCAATGTCCCAACGATACATGCCCACTGCCACAGCAGCGGTAATAATGCCGGCCCTGGCCCATCGGTTAGACCCTCCAACAATTTGATCTTCCATGGACTCGCCTCTACGAAAGCCCAAATGATTCTTGACCGTAAACTTGCCTTTGTTAGCAGTGCTATAGGGCGGGTACCGGACCCCAGTCAGCTTATGCAACCACGCTGGAATTTCGACAATCGTTCTCTGGTGCGTGAAAGCCATAAAACCGTATCTGCCGTGATAGTATCCCATCCCCGACTCTCCAACACCACCAAATGGCGCCCCGGGCACGCCATAGTGCATGATAACATCGTTGACGGTGACACCGCCCGAGTTTGTGTTGTCGAGGACTAAGTATTATGTAAGTCAAAGGGAATAGATAGCATCAACTAATTTGTTCTCACCATAATTGATTTCAGAGCGCTCGTTACTGAACATGTAAATAGCCAAAGGGTGAGGAAGACTGTATCAAACGGTCAGCACTAACTATAAGTTATCAGGAACAAACCACCACGTCTCCTTGCCTTCTGATCTCTCTAGCTGCGTCTTTGTATGTTCCTCTGATAACAGGACAGATGGGGCCGAACAACTCCTCGCTGAGCAAAGAATCTAGAAAGGTACCAAAGTCAGAGCGAGGTTCACAGCCGACCATGGTCTCGCAAGGGGTTTTCAATCTGTAACTCACCTTTCATATTGACATCAGTCACAACTGCCGGGCTCATCATGTTGTTTTCCTGATCCACCTTGTTCTGGTGCACATTGCCCTTGGTTTCATCCAGAAGCTCGGCCAGGCGGTCAAAGTTTCTCCTGTTGACAATTTTGCACATGTGCCCAGAACTCGAGAATTTATCGGTCCAGTAGGCGAGCCTTCGCACAAAGTCGTCATGGACACTAGGGTCTACAAAGACGTGATTCACAGAAAGGCAGATCTGTCCAGCGTTGAGAAATTTGGCCCAGGCGATGCACTTGGCTGCCAGGTCGATATCAGCCTTGCTCGTCACGATGGCGGGGCCTTGGCCTCCCAGCTCCAGTACAGTTGGCGTGAGGTGCTTTGCGGCAGCCGCTGAAACGTACCTGGCCACTTTACTAGAGCCGGTGAAGAATATGTGATTGAACCTGAGCTCGAGAAGGCCTGTAGTCTCTTCCGGCCCTCCTGTGACAAGACGGACAGCCTCAGGATCAAGGTACTGGCTGACCAACTCGGCCATGAGATCCTGGGATGCGATCGATAGCTCCGAAGGCTTGATCATCACACAACAGCCAGCTGCAATAGCAGCAATCACAGGCTGTAGCGTAAGTAGAAAGGGGAAGTTCCAGGCCCCAATAACAAGTACAACGCCTAGGGGTTCCTTGCGGACACGCGCTTTCCCGAGCTTCCCCATGATAAAGCCCGCCGACTTGACAGGCTCATCGGCCGCCCACTCCTCTAGATGTTCCAGGTGCTCCAGTATATCAGTTTTGAGTCCAAGAAAGTCGGCTGTGAGACTTTCCATTTCATGTCTCCCGAGATCGGCAGCAAGGGCGTCGATGATAGCTCGGTGGTTGTCTTCCAACATCCACCAAAGCTGCTTGAGCTGCCATTTTCGCCATCGAAGTGACTTTGTCTTTCCAGTTGTAAAAGTCTTGTTCAATCGGGCATGAGTACTTTTACACTCTTGGAGAGAGGTATAGGGCTTTGTTGCGGATGTGGCCATTTCGAGACGATGGGGATTTGAGGTGCCACGGTGCCAAGGAGAGAAAGAGGAGAAGGAGAAGAGAAAGCTGTAAACTGAGGTGAACAGATGGGAAGAATACTAGAAGACTCGTAAAGTCATGATAGAACTCGTAGAAAGTCGATGTACTATGTAGCATTGGCCGCCAAGGCAAGCCAATCATTGTCATGTTTTTCTGACTCAACAAACTTGGACAAACACAAACCTCGATCCACCCCCGGCTCCTGAATGCGAGGTCAGATATATCTAGTTGTAGCTTCTAAGTTTATTTGTCAGATCCAGATATCATTTCGAGCCCGCTGTATCAGTAAGAATATGGTGACAATGGGCCGGGGATTACTTGTCATGCCAGGGGGCCATGGTTCTTTAGATAAGATACGCTGGTAAGCCAGCCGATATTTTTAGCTGATCTTACAATAGGCCTGCCAAGTCTCTCATCTTGTCTTGTCACTGAGACTATTCACATCACCTAGACCACTACGCAATGAGTATCAAGTTGACCTCAATTTCCGGAAAAGACCCTAGAGTCGTAGGGCCAACAGGTACGTTGTGCAGCTTCCACCACATCTTTTCCTAAGTTTAATCTATTTAGGCTCTTACGTTCGGGAGTTAATCCCCCCAAATGTCGGCACAGGGCCGCATCGCAAGAATGTTCAGGCTGTGACCCTTATTATTTGGATTGTAACAGCTTCCATTGGCACAATTCTCTTTTACCAGCCATGGTTCGACATTGGGCCAAACTATAGGGCCGCAGCCCTTGGTTTTGTTTTCCCTGGCGCAGGATACCTCGCCAGCGCCAACGCCTTGGGCTACATCCTTCTTGCGCTTACTTTAGCTGCTATCCCTCCAGCTTTGTTCGCAGTTAGTTATGCCCATGTACCTAACCCATTCCCTAGTTTGTGTAGACTAACTTGCACCCTAAAAAGTGGTTCGGAGCTGGCGCCATTGTCTTCCCCATACTCGTCTGGGGCCTCTCTATTCTAGGCGCCTACGCCGTTACACCTACTACTGTCTGGGAGTCGGCAGGCCTCTACACCTTTGGCGGCCTTCTAGCAGCGTTTTCGTATGCAAATCGGTCTGCAAGTGCCGAACGGTTGAGAGGTCAGAAGAAACGCGAAGCTAGAAACATCATCATCCCACAGCAGCTTGCCCGGATGGACGAAGCTGCTGACAAAGCGTCAAAGCCAGAAGAGGACGAAGAGCTTGATTTGGAGGCTCTTCGAAAGCTCCAGTTTCTTTTTGATCAAGCCTTTCAGGATCTCGATGACTGGTCTGGTTTCACCATCATCGACCAGTTTCAGACGTCAGCCATACGATACCAGATATACCAGATGATGTACGCCCTTGGGCTTTACCAGGCAATTTATGCCCCAAATGCCCATGGATATGTTTCAGAGGCCTTTCGAAGGATCATTGAAAGGTCCTTAACCAAAAAGGTCCTCGGGTTCTGGAAGTGGGAGCGACTAGCTGGGAACTTCACACTGGATTGGGACCCAGTTCAGCGCGACAACATCATGGTTACAGGCTTTCTTCTCCATGCTGTCATGCTGTACACGGCAAACACTGGCGATCGTCGATACACTCAGCCTGGGAGCCTTACCTTCCACATCGCCGACAATGTATGCTACAAGTACAGCATTCACGATCTGCAACAGTCTCTGGTTAGACAGTGGTCGGCTAGTCCATACTGCCTCATTCCCTGCGAGCCAAACTGGATCTACGTCATGTGTAATCTTCAGGGAATGACGGGCGCGGTGCTATACGACCGATTCTTCGGGACCAAGGCGACGCAGATGCTTCTTCCTTCGTTCGAGGAATCGCTTAATACCAACTTTTCCGAAACCAATGGCAGCATCCTGACTATTCGCTCCGAGCTCACCGGTTTCACTATTCCTGGCATCGCTGGTGCTGCTGGAGACTTGGGCGCCGTCATTATGGGCCCCGGGCCTCTACGCAACATGTCGCGTAGGTTCTGGGCCATTGTCCGAGAGGAAAATGTAATTTTCGACGAGGAGACCAAAGAACTTTCCATGGCGGGCCTGGTGGGTGCCGACAATATTGATACTGGCAACTACACTTCAAACGCCAACGCCTTGTATCCACTCGTGGCCCTCAGTGCAGCCGAGTATGGTGAGGAGGCTCTGAAGTCGGCTGCTCTTGAGAAGGTTGAGAAAGAATGGGGTCTCTTGGCCACTTCAACTGGATCCAAATCGTTTGATCTCACCAAATGTTCTACTCTTTCGAACTACGTCATCTTGACAGCGACTCTCCTTCGTCGCGGAGCCTACAACCGAATGGTCCAAAGGGTACGCACTTTTGACTAGTTAACAGACCACAAGCTAACATGTAACTTGCAGGGACCATCGGAGACAACCTTAAACGGCCCAATTCTCTCCGAAGTGCCATATCCCGGGGTCCTCGTCGCCAAGGCGCGATCTCATACCTCCAAAGACTTGGAACTTGTCCTCTATCCCTCAGCAGACGACGGGGTCTTCAAGCTGGGCATTTCTCGCTTGGAGCCTGGCGGATAGTATGAATGTCAGGGACAGACGGTCACGGCTGATGAAGAGGGCAACTTGTCATTCCATGCCACAGTCAGTGGCCGAACAAGGTTGCACATCCGCCCTGTGTAGGACACCTATGGTTGTTCTCAGTTCGGAGTGCCCTTGAGGCGCTCTGTGGTCCAATTCTAAGCCTTGTGTTAGATAGTGCAAGTAAAAGCCATGCCTCTGCTCCATCGTCCCGTTTGTGTGCCTGATAACTTACTTTAGAGTCATCACCAAGTGGATAAAAGTAGGTAACAAAAAATAAAAGTCCGTTTCCTCTATTTAATCATTCAGGTATCATCAATCTACTATTAAATACAATGCTTTATAATCTTATCAATCATGTCAGCACCAAGTTGGAGGCACCAGCCAGTGTCTCAACATGGTTTCAACTGCATTTGACCACTCCATCTCAAAAAACATGGCCAACTTCTCCATTTCTTCTTTCGTCGGCGTCTTATCTCCCCACATCTCAGGCTTGGCCGATTCAATAGCGGCGAATAATGGTATAAGTCCATCATCTCTGATTTTGATAAGGCATAGCCATGCCAAGTTCCAGCTGCGGTTGCTTAGAGGATCATTGACGACACTGCCATATGAGGCCGCAACAATCTCGCCACTGAATGGGAAGTTGGGTGTTAGCCCATGGAGGTCGACGAGAAGTTGATGACTGGTCACGTAGTTGGTCCAAGCAGCCGTCATTGGCACTTGAAAGGCGCGGGCATCGGATTCTGATTCGCAAAATGCGGCTATCCTTTCTATGCGGACGAGCTCGTTGAGTGTTCTAATGCGATGGGTCATAAGAGAATCGATCAGGTCTGGAATTGGCGTCTGTACGGATCAGAATTTATTCAGATGCAGAAACGGCATGCTGTTGGAAAAACTCACTGATGAACGGCTGTGCGTTATAGAATTGGAAGAGCATAGTAGTGACATGATAAGAGCGGAGATGGTACCACACCGGGAGCAATCAAGCCCTTAGACTTATTTGGTATCCCCTAAGGAAATTTTATCGAACAGGGTATATAGTACGACGCAAAGCCCAAAGATACAGGGTTGCGGGTAGGGTGGGAGGCTGATGAATATGATTCGCTCGATATGACAGAACGAATAGATAGATGGTAGAGATTGGTGACAAACGATGGATATATAAATAACAGCTTGGTAAGGGAAGAAGTAAAGATGACTGATGAGGATGCGAGTCTTCTGGAACAGGACTCACGCATAAATAATGCGAGAATCCGGTACCGAAAACTCTCCCCTTGATGACAAGTGGGTACATTCTCGGACAAAGAGCGCCCAAAGTAAGGCTAAATCAGGCTCTTCGGAGTTAGTTCCAGGGCTGCCAAGCTTTAGAAAAGTGACGGAGGTGGGGATTGAGTTGTTCCATGACACGCAAAAGTACCGGGGGAAGAATGGCGCCGTGGGTGGCAAGTGGCCCGAACGCTTCGAGTCTGGCAGAGCATCGCACCATAGAAGGGGGCAAGGCCAAGCTTTGGGCATTTTTTTTGGTGGGCTACCCCATTAGCAACTGGAGTTGTTTCGGCATGCCCGGACCTCTTCAACAAGTCGTGTCAAATCGATTAAGGCTGAGGAGTAGTAACACAAACAGAGCATCCTCTCATGCGCGTGCACCCCAGCAATCGGTAAGTATCACGACATCCGTGGTTGTGTACATTTGACGACCAAACCAATCATACGCAGACTGTGCCTGGTCAACAATGCCCATCTCTGTTCTCGCAGCGCGAGGAACCCGAGGCCGTTGGTTGTGCGGCCGTCTCCGGCACTAATAATAGTCAAGGTCTATGCTTCCGGACACCGAGAATCTGCGAGCCCCGAGTCATCCAATTGTGTCTAGTTTGGATGTCGCCCCTGACCCACTTCACGTGAGCCCCTTTCAAGGATTTCTCGCAGTTTCTCGGGCTCCGGAAGATGCTCACCCATCACCTCTGAAAGCGCAGCAGCACTTCAGCCGCAGCCATGGACGTCGGCGAATCGTATGCAGACTCTGATTCGGAGTCAACAGCCCAGCGACCGTCAGCGTCTTTGCCAAACAGCCACCGGCTTGCAGTGAGTTCAGCCGCGTCTCCCGAGATGAAGAAGCCGGAACACTAAACCAACATGGCCAACAGTGTACCACCTGCAGAGAAAAAAAGGTATGCAACCTTTATGGGAATGGTCGACTTAATATTGACCTAAGTAGATTGCCTGCGACCGACTTTACCCTTGCTCAAACTGTGTCAAAAAAGGTTGGAATTGTGAGGTTCCACCCCGTCAAAGATCTGCCGTCAAGGGACAGCGTATTCATATCACCTCTGTGTAGTAAGCATTACCCTGTGTCCTTGACTAGTGCGGTAGACCCTCTCTTCTAACTGCAATCACTGCAGCGAGAACAAGATCAGTAATATCGAGAAGCAACTACAGCATGTAATTGGCCTGCTGGAGCCATATATTTCAGCCTCGTCATCAGCCATCGCAGCACCGGCCCCAGACTCGCCCAGGCGCAAGAGGCCCTGCATAGCCAACGAAGGAGAGAGTTCTCAAGCTGCACTCCATCCCCATGCGGCATTTCCCCTTACGCCATCAACACACACCTCATCAACACCTTTGTCTGCTTTTGAGGGCGACTCGTCGCTAGCTGCTCACACTGCCATGGCCAACAGCTTACTCCAGACAGCAGTGAATACGTCATCCTTGGAACCTCGGATGGCTGAGGGAATGGAGGCCTTGCGCCATCTGATCAGCGTCAATGGCGAAATACCCGATGCTTATGGGATGGCATCTTCACAAAACCAAAGACTAGATTCGATGCCCATGTTGTCCCAGGGCGGATTGTCTATGCCTCCCATTCAAGATGTCTTGAAGGTCCTAGACTTGATGAAAGGTTAGCGTCGCTTTGCTGTTCTAATTCTTCAAAGTGTAAGCTGACGATTAAGGGAACCCTCGTTTTGAGTCGATGGGCTTCCACATGTTCTTGACAGCCAAAAAGTTCATGGGATATCTGAACAGGGTGTATACACCAGGAGAAGTGCCCACACTTGCCGATTTCATCATCGTAAATGGAGCGCTTATCGATGTCTTCCTGCGAAGCATTTTGCTCACCGACGACGTCGGCATACGAAGGGACTTTCAGCAGCACATGAACCTCTGCGAGGGTAACCTCGAGACTGCCTTGTCCAGACTTCCAGTTCACATGCCGCACACGATAGATCATATCACCGCTCTGACATTTGCTGTTAGTCCCTCAAGTTTTGACCACCCGGAAGTATTCTGACGCACTCCCAGGTATATCACGCAATAAGATCATCTCAGACCTCCCTTGCCTGGAGTTTAGTGACTACGGCCATACATATGAGTATCACTGCTGGTTTTCACCGTGCATCATCAGCCAGGGGTGAGCCCAGGCAAGAGACCAATCAGGAAGCATGGCTCTTTTGGTCACTTTACAGTGTTGAGAAGGGCCTCTCCTTACGACTTGGCCGACCCTCATCCATCTTGGATTACGACATCACAGTACCACTACCGCAACACGACGATCCAGAAATGACCGCATACACGTCTTGTTTCATTCGGTGGATCAGGTTGTCCATAGTCCAGGGGAAGATCTACAAACTGCTGTACAGTCCTGCAGCACTAGCTGAGACGCCACAAAGAAGAGCAGCCTGGGCCCGTTCGCTTGTCGAAGAAACGAAAAAGATTTACAGGCAAGTAGACGAAACACGTGTAAGTTAATTCAACCCGACCCTTAATAACACTGTAGGGAACGGTGCTCTGACTTGATTAGACCCAAACGAGCAACAACAGGTGGAAAACAGCATCAGGAAACGAGACGGAGCTTTCCTTCTTCTCAGAAAAAGTCCTGTTCTATTCCGCTTTGACTCTGATACTGAAGGCCCTTCCTCCAGATGAGGGTTCGACACATCACTTTGCATCAGAGTGTATCACGACCGCCAGAATTGCTCTTGAGAAGCATCAAGAATACTGCAAGGCTCTGGGGCCCGATAGTGGTAGACACATCGACGTCTATGTCAATTGGTGAGATCTATTATTATTCCTACACCGCAACCTGCTACCTGTTTCCTGACTGTTTTCAAGGACGATTCTGTATAACCCGTTCGTCCCTTTTGTCGCCATATTCTGCCACGTGATAGAATCGGGAGACATGCAGGATCTCAACCGGCTACAAGAATTCGTTGCCTCTCTCGAATCAGCACGCATGTATTCACAGGCCACAGCAAACATTCACCGCCAGTTCCAAGCCCTTTACAATATCGCGCAACAGTTCATCGAGATACGGACCTCGGACCAGCTTCTCAACGACGAGGCCATCACCGAGTTTGACGAGTACATACAGGCATTGGGTATTTTCCCATCCCGAATGACCTATAATGATAGCCTCGGACTTTTGCCCAGGGCTGAAGCTGATGACGTGGAACTCAATGGTTGGGGCTGGTCCTCCCACTAGATGAGACTGATTTTTTGTATTCTGTTATCCCTTTTAACTTGGCTGACCGAGAATAAGGGATTCTCACATCTGGACATAATTATTTCGACAACAAAAACGACGCAAGGTTCTTAGATAGAGCCAATCAACTGGGATGATTGAGGGTAGAGAGGAATGTCCATTTTCAAGAGTATCATCCCTATATTTATCTAGAGAAAAGCTATATTGTTGACTTCTATGACGCGTCTAAGAGGACTTGTCGGTCACGTTATAAAAGAATACCATGAGATATATAAGATAGTATTAAAACCCTATGCTAGAAAACACCGTAACCTTAATATAAGCTCTATGGCGATAGCTATAGTACCTTAGTGGAAAGATATATCTTATTATATAAGATAATACCTTTCTTTTTCCTCAGAGAGGATAAATGTTTGGCCTCGTCCTCTTTTTACTATCAATACCTTCTTATCCTCTTCTTTCTCAAAATGGCCACTGCAATACGAAGAGTCGTAATCTTCGCCGGCGGGGATACAGATCAAGACAGCTGGTAGAAGGAGCTACTGGATCTGGTGGAGGACCTGCGGCCACGATGACGAGGGGGAAATGGTTAGTCGGGCCGGAATTGATATCAAAGTGTGAAATGCTGGATTATCAGGGGAGAGACTTGGGGAGCTAGAAAGGGCATGGGGTTAAAAAAGCTTGAAGGATAAAGACGCGAGTTAATTCATAATAAATCCGAGCACATTGGAGAAAAGCTATATGCAGCACACTCATTGCTGCCATCAAATGTTCCCTTTGCAGCTGAACCTACAGTGAGTAGGTAGCCAGACCCTTGAAGCCCAATCTCGTCCAACTTCAAGAGCATTTAGCATCCGACAGACACATCCACTTGATAATATAGAAGGGTTCTAATAGTTCTCATTGAGGTTTAGAGCCCTGCTATTTCCCTATTTCCTCCATAGCTTCGAATATGGCAAGGTGAGATGCACAGTCGGTTTCGCCAAGCTTGCGTCACTTGCACTTCACAAGGTGCAGACCTTCGCATCACCGGGAATATCACAATCAAAATAGCACGAATAGGCGTAACAGAATCGGGACTTTAAAGATACAAGGGCCACACTCCTCATCATGCAGAACCAACGACATTCTCAAGCACGTCTTAGCTCGCATGTCGCCTAATGATTGCAATCTACTCCAGACTATGATGGTCATCCAACAGGATGAGCCAGAGGTCATTGGGGAGCGAAAAAGCAACATTGAACAGCGATGGCTACCAGAGTTTCAGCGTCGTTTGATTTACGCACATTAAAAGCAGCACGAGAATTGGATTTTGCTCGTATAGAAACGGAAGGCGGAGCTTTACTTGTCACAGAACTCATAGATAGTCAAGTTGGCAGGTTGATACAACACGGACTTGAATTATCTCTAAGAATAAATAATACACAAAGTGAGAAAGATCAAACTAGATGAGGTGGAGATCATCAGATGATGAGCACCGTTGAATGCAATCCAACTTTTTAGCAAGAAGCTCCAGCAGGAACTCCCTGGCACTTGTCGGACTTCTTGCCGCCAGTCACCTTGTTACCAGTCCAGGTCCAGTTCTTGCAGTTGGCGCAGAGAATGTAAACATTGGTGCCGCTCGACTTGACAGTGCCGACAACCTTGTTGATGGTCACGTCGGTGATGGGAACACCAGCACTGGGAGTACCCGTGGGAGAGCCATTTTTATAATCCTGCTCAATGACGATGCCATACTTGGCGATGTTGGACAGAGTGATCGAGTCATACTTGACATCAGAAACAGAGCCAGTCTTTCCGTAAACAGTCTTGATTCGGACACCGTTGTCAGAGTTGGAAATGACAGAGTTGAGGATTCGGACAGTCTTGACATTGTTGTCCGAGCGACCACCAACGGATCCGATAGACAGGCCATGACCACCGCTGCAGTTTCCTCCAGTGAAGGTGATGTTGGTACCAGAGTTGATTGCAAGGCAGTCGTCCTGGTTCTTGACAACCGCACCAGAGATATAAACACCATTGGACGATCCAACGTCAAAGGCATCGGTGTTGTGACCACCCTGGGTATCACCCAGAGAGTTGTCAAGGTGAACATCGTAGATGCCAAGGTTGGTGACGTTGTTGATGCTGAAGGCCTGAACAGGGGTGTTCAGGACGTTAAGGCTCTTGATGTTGGAGCTCTTGAGAGAGTGAGCGCTGAAGAACTTGGGCTTGGTCTTGCCGCTGTTGCCTCCCTTGCCGTCCCACCAGCGCTGGCCCTGGCAGTCGATTGAGTGGCCAGCGGCTCCCTCAATAAGAAGGTTGTTTCCGGTAAAGGAAATAAGAGGGCCGTCCCATTCCTTGTAGCCGAAGGAAGTCTTGCCCTGGAAGATGACCTAAGAGATTGAGTTAGTAACGCACGCTGGCTAAGGAAGGGTCACGAACATGAGTGCCATCCTTAAGCTTGGTCAAGTCCAGAGTAGTTCCCGCGGGGACAGAAATGTCCTTGAGAATGATGGTCGAGCAGCTGCCCTTGCCCGAGATAGCAGATGCAGCATCGGTGAAAGTGCAGCCAGCGCGAGCTTCCAACGAGGCAGGGTGGGAAAGAGCAGAGGCTGCAAAGCCGGTGAGCAGAAGCAAGGAGGAAAGCATTGTGGATAGCAGGCTATCGAGTTTGGATGAATGATGTACAAAGAATAGATGGTTGAAGCAAGTGATGAGAAGGAATGTATGAACTGTGAAGTGTGATGACTATGTAAATATCAGCGAAGACTTGGCACTTTATAGACAACAGAATCCATCAAACAAACATGCGAGACCGTATAGAAGGTTCAGAGCATCTGCCGTTCTGCCGTGATTGTCACTCGTTTTGAACTGTTTCACCGGGGTGCAGTCTAGAATAGGAAACGTCGGGCCGTTCGGCACCAGCCCGGTGATGATCGAGTCGTTGTCAGGGATCCACACTACCCTGAATTCGGCACCAGCAACACAAGCTTTCAGATGAAGCTTGGTTCAACTCCACCATTATTGGTGGCCCATATTTTTCCATAGTCCTGCTAGGTTTCAAGATTGGCCCGGACACTCAACGGCCACGGGAAACCGGCACAAACGACATTGAATATGTGCTCTAGATTGGTCCATGTTGACATCTGACCGTCTTGTAAATGAGACGGCGCAGTAATTGCGATGATAATGCTCGTACGGGTTAGACTTTAAGAGTCGTCCTTTTGAAAAGAGCCCCTTAATCGTTCACCGTTATTTCGGTCTTGGAGCGGCCACGCACGCGTTGCCCTTGGCACAATTCCTAAACTCGGTGTTTTTAAAGAATGAACTTGCAGGATCACCCGTTAGTATTAAGAGCTGGCGATGGTTACCATCGCGTCGATAAGCAGTCCCTCTGAACGCCCGACGCCCAGCGGCCCCACAGCTAAAATACTCTAATAAGAAGCTTCTTTTAGTGATTTTTATTTTAAAAGCTTGGCGCCACGGATCATCCTGAGCCGCTCTCTTTGTCGTTGGTAACAATGACCTCTCTAAGAGTTGTTGGCCACAATATCAAAGAACACATTGATTAACACATAACAGCTACAAACCCCAATGCTATAAAACACCGCAGAGCGCCTCTTTTGACCTAGTCTATCAGGCTGCGGATACGATTTCTTCCATATTCAGTCATTCTTCGACACTCAGAAACATCTAATTCCGCCGCGCTTAGTCTTTTCAGTTACGTTACATATTCACAAAAGCCAGCGGCGACATCGTTCGCAAGAACAGCAACGGACGGACCAGATCAACTCTCATGTAACCCTCAGCTACGGCATCGCATTTGCCACTATCCTTACTTCGCGCATCACGCTTAGCGGTACTGCTGTTTCAAAAGCTACTTATACCTACGGTCACTGAATAGTTCGGATCGGCAAGGATCCTGATAGAAATCCGGCATACACCGAATTGAGACCCGGCTCTATACTCGATGCAGATGACCATGTTCAAAAAATTATTTTGGTCTTGGAATCTAGTATCTCTGACTGCAAGATGCTAGAAACCGAGTCCATCCCGTCTTTCACAACGCCCCCTGCCTTTTGGAAAGTCAGGTTATCCGTGCCAAGTCTACGTACCTATTGTTGACTTCTATGACGCATCTAAGAGGACTTGTCGGTCACGTTATCAAAGAACACAATTTGATACGCAAGACAGCATTGAAACCCAATGCTGGAAAACACCGTAACCTTAATGACACCGTAACCTTAATCTACGTACCGATGAAGTGAAAAATAAACGATGGCGAAACTGTTTGGATGTTGTCTAGTATCGGGGGGCTATGCTTCAAGTTGATACGTTCAGACTAATAACCTAGGTCTCATGCGGTCTCACAACAATGAATCCATCTTGCCTCGAGTTTGGTGACGAAAGTACCGTGGACAAGGGCTGGATTATCTTATCGATAAGGACAAGTGGAGCAGCAGCGCCGGCCGGACTGACCAACCTACCCTTGAGGTGAAGAAACCTGCCACAAGAATTCCGTGTGGTGACACGAAGGACGACGGGATGATGCAGGTCGTACAATTATTATCTTTATTTTAACTCCATTCTCCCTGCTGTAAGTTTGATTCTTTTTAGACATGGGCTTTTTGATCTACTTTTAGAATAATCGTCATCCGCATACTTTGGGGATCGCGAATAGAAGAGTTTGACTATGAACGGACGATATTGTGTCAGGCACCCGAGAGGGATCTAGTCCAGTTGTGGTTAGTCGCTAGGCATCACTTACAAGCATGATAAGGCACTAACATAGCCCCGCGCAATCTCATGACGTCTCAGATATTACCCTAATAATCCGCCCATCCGCCGCCAATGAGCCGATATGCGCCCTTCGTTCGCATGGAGACTAGCCTCGGTAATGCACGCACATAAGACCAAATGCGACCAATTCTCCGACGAACTGTGCACGCAGCCTATCCCGTTGATTTTGTAGACGCTGGCGCTTTGCCCAGGCTTACGAGATGAAACAAGATGGATAAGCTTGCATCGTGGCCTGATGGTCGAAACATGTTTGATCCTACATAGTGCGGCCACGATAATTAAGCTTACTCCATGGAGCTCAAAGAAAATTCTAGAGTAGTCCATGTTGGTTCGCCGAATGTCCCAAAATGGTCATGTTTCAGCGCCAACTGGCCAAGAATAGCAGGCCTGGATTTAGGCGCTTTATTGATGGCACGCACTCGACCTACTCCACTAACTTCCTTGTTCTAAGCGCTGCCTGGCAATTGGATCTTGCGGGGAGTTTTGCCCGGCTGACGGCCTTTCAGCTGTTTCTGTCGACTGCCAAGAGCTAGACGGGGCTGCAGCGCTTACGGGTGACAGGAGACTCGGGATCGCCGTCTGTGGACTCTCTAAAAGCCTCGCTTGTCTTCGCTATCAGAACTGAGATTCAAGGCACGAGTATCAAGAAAGGATTGCCTCCAGTAGATTAATCGACCAAGTTCGTCTCCGTCAGAGCTCGAGCCCTCTCTTTCCTCCCACATTGATCGTCCAACGCAGCCCCATGCAAAAGATCAGCATGACACTCTTTGTGGAGGCCGATCCTGTACAGGGGTCCCTGAAAGAACAAAGCCCCGCGCCTCATGAACCAATCTGGTCTCCAATCTTCATGTTTTGGTGCGGCCTCCCATGCAGCTATTGAAACGGGCGCCTAATCTGCCTTGGTGAGCATCTTGGCGCGCCAAACTGCATGCATGAGGCGCTTCCACCCCTTTTCAGTAAAACATTTATAAGAACAAACTCGGTCTTCCTCTGATGGCTTGTTTCTAACATCCAGACAGTTTTTTCCTTGACAATTTTCCCCCTTCTATTTTCTTTTTTCCATTCCTTCTACTCTCCTTTTCACGCATTCGCTTTTGACAAGCGACTTGCTTCAGACTCTCCTTTCAAACTCCACTAAACTTTATTCCTTCTCTTTTCCCTATCTTCTACAGTCGAGCAAACATGTCCCGCTTCATTCTTTTCGGAACTGCTCTTCTGGCTTCTCAGGTTGCCGCACATGGCTACTTGAACACCTTTACTTTGGATGGCGTCGATTACGCTGGCTATAACCACTGGAATCCTTCCCCCGATGCTATCGGATGGAGCTTCTCAACCCCCGATGAAGGCCCTGAGATGGACATTTCTAGCCCAGACTTTGTCTGCCGTCGGGAATCTCAGGCCTCCAAGAACTATGGAACGGTCAAGGCAGGTGGCTCTGCCTCCTTCTTTTGGACCTCGGATGACAAGCAGACCAACCCCAACGGCTGGGCTAAGTCTCATCAAGGACCCGTCATCACCTACATAGCTCCTTGCAACGGCGACTGCGCCTTTGTGGACAAGACGCAGTTGAAGTGGACCAAGATAGCCGAGGAGGGCATCGTGTCCGGTCCCGCCAATGCCGGGGGCATCTGGGCTACCGACAAGCTTCGCCAGAATGGCGGCGTCAACTCTGCCACTATCCCAGCCTCTATTGCCCCTGGCAAGTACATCATTCGAAACGAGCTCATTGCTCTTCATCGTGCTCATCTCAACGAGCCTGAGTTCTACATGCAGTGCGGCAATATTGAAGTGACTGGATCTGGAACAGATGATCTCTCCGGATCTGGCGTCGTTGCTTCTCAGCTCTACAGCACTTCTGATTCGCAAATCTTTGGCTTCTCCATTTATGACAACCAGGGTTCGTCTTGGGCTGTCCCTGGCCCTCCTCTGTACACTGGTGCTCAGGCTGCGGCCCAGGTCAAGACCGCAGTCAGGTTCCGGGCGTAGGTCTAGGGATGAAGCGTTGACAACTATGAAATACCCGGAGTAAAGGAGTTTGTTGGAATCATGATTATTTATATATATAGCCAGACTATAAAATTGTCGCGAGCGATGGATATACTAGATGGATATACTAGATGGATATTTTGTACAATGTCTACGGTTGGGATTGGCCACCTTCATAAATGCTACTCATACATCATCAATGCTCTTCCACGTGACCTTGGACAATGTGAGTAGCTAATGTCACTATAAAATGACTCAAGCCTTTGAACCCACGGAGGCCTGTGACATCTGAGCTACGACCTTGAGCTCCCGCTGCATCTGAGCAGCCAGCTTGACGTCGAAACCGTTCTCAAAGGCCTTTCTGACTCCCTCAAGAGGGAGTCCCTTGACTTCAGGGGAGAAGAAGACGACAAAGAGCTAGCCTAAGAAGCAAATGTTCGCGTAAAAACCAAAGGCACCGCTTAGTGTCATGACCTTCATCATGGAAAGGAAGGTAGACGCAATGTTGATATTGCAACCCCAGAAAGTGACAGTGGTCACCATAGTACCCAGAGCACGAAACTCGAGAGGCAGCAGCTCAGTGCCGACCCAGCCGATGGTTGCGACACCGCTGGCGAAGAACGCAACGTGAAGGATAATGGTGACGAGAACCATAATCCCGGCCCAGTTGACTGAATCAGTCTGGAGAACGAGGCCCTTGGAGCTCGGAATCCAGTGGAAGGCAACCGCGGCAACGACCATGCTTAGAGCCTGGAAACGAAGTTAGTCTCAAGTCTATTCTCACTTATTTGTCTCAAAAATTTTACAATGCCAAGTATAGTCACAAGCAGGATGATACGGCGGCCAGCCCTGTCGATAACGACCATGTTGACAAATGTGAACAGAAAGTTGGTGGCATCGACAACGATGGCGACAGTGGTGGGTTTGTTGAAACCGACGAGAGAGAAGAGAGTCGCAGGGTAGTACTGAGGGTGTTAAACCCACCAAGTTGGGAAACTAGATTTTGTCAGTGATTGTTATCTTGCCTACCCCTCGTAGGAAGAACTCACTGGCCATGACAGTGCAGGTGGTGATGAGGGCTTGAAGATTCGAGGGAACACAATGCAGCTGCTTAAACTGCCACTAGAGAGACTTGTCGGATACAACCTGGGACTCTACCTCGACAGTCCACACAAGTCTATCAGCCTTGGCCCATCGGTAGCATCCTGATAGACCGGACGCAAGCACTTCTCGGTTTCGTCTCGCTTGCCATGAGCAATAGGTTGACGGGGCGATTCAGGAAATCGAGGGAGGAGAGCGGCCGGAATGATGGGCGGGATACCTCCGACGGCAACCATGTATCTCCCGCCATGAGGGATATCGGTAAAGGCGGCACTGAGACCATACGAGACGAGTTGACCAAGAGTGACGCTGAGGTTGTCAAAAGCAATTATGCGGCCTCGGTGCTTGGCAGGAGATAATTCATCGATATAAAGAGGCTAGAAGACTCGATATTAGTAACTGTGAACACGGCAAAGGACAAAATGACGCCTTACGATGATCATGGTAGTAGATCCGACATCCAGGCCAACTATCAAGCGCCCAGCAGTCATTACCCCGAGATTAAATGCCGCCACCCGGATAAATGACCCGATGATAAATGGCGTACATCCAATGTGGATTCCCAGCTTGCGGCCGTACTTGTTGGCGGGTAGACCAGCGATCAGAGCGCCGATGAGGGCACCACCAGAAGTAATGGAGGTGACCAGCTACTGCTCATGGGAGTCAAGTTCGTGGCCTAGGTCATCTTCAAGAGTGATAAGTACAGCAGAAATCACACCAGTTTCGTAGCCTGTTTTCTTTGTTAACCGTGTTGTCGACACAAAGGCTGCATCGCCAGGTTAGGAGATCTCACCGAACAAGAAACCACCCAGGGCGAAGGTGAAGGTGATCATCTACACCGATCTGGAAGGCTTGGTGTCTTCGATGGGATCATCGAAATCAACCATGGCGCCATTGGATTCTTCGACGTGCTCAATCTTTTGCGATATCGACTTCCCCATCCCATGGCCCTCGGTCGAGGACTTGTGGTCGTGGGTATCATCAGCCGTGTGGGAAGGCATTTATTTTCCAAGTGATTCAGAGCCAGTAAAGTGATGAGGCGGAGGCAAAGTCAAAGACGAGGAGGCAATGTCGGATGCTGGACCACTTTGAAAGTGCTGCACTACTCCTTTGCCCAAGGGCGTCAAGTACCCCAACCCAGAGGACGTCAATGTCGACCTCCGTGCTTGGTCCAACTTCTTCTCTCTTGATGCTATCGCAGACATTGGTCTCTCCGAGAAACTCGGTCTCCTCGACCGAAGTCATGATCGAGTCGGGGCACAGGAGAAGGACGGCAGAGTTTTCGAAGCCAACCTCCGAGACTGCCTGTATCCCACTGCCTGGAAGCAATCTCTCCTTCTCTGGAGCTATGACAACTACAAACTGCTTGACAAGATTTCCAACTATCTGTTTTACGCGGTTATCCCATCAAGGGCCGGGTTCCAGCTATAACAAAGAACACAATATCAACACTTCATAGCATTATTATCCCGATGCTAACACCGTGGCTTATCTTTTAGCCTTTCCCTTGCATATCTTGGACGTGTCATTGATATCAACAGAAGACTCACACCTAGCTGCATCATGAAAAGTTAGATAACCTCCCA